>JBAMJV010006998.1:95000-142524 GCA_037951105.1 Echinarachnius parma | reverse complement strand
GAATAATAACAGGCTTTTTACTTTGTCGTTTGTAATTTTGTATACCTTTCGAGCATGGTGGAGTTATAACTATTAGTTTATAATGTTACTGTCCAGGTTTGGTTACTAAAGTTCAACCTTACCAAAACTGTACTACCCCATTAAGCATTTTCCTGTCAGTTACTAAGTTGAATACCTGGGTTGCATGCGATGTGAATTCAGTGTAATGCCAATAATACACATGTATATTATCCCGTTCCTTTCGAGATTCTGAAATATTCATAAACGTTGCACATATTATAGCCCACCCGGTTGCTGTATGCAAATAAGTGCCAATTGAAAGTATGACCCTGTTCGGGATTCGAACCCACAACTCACGGTCACGGGGCTGACTACTTTTTCTATACAGTATAGCTGTGTACCCTTTAGGGAATTGATGCACTCGCTTTCCCAAACCGCCCACATTTTGTTTGTGTTTGCTTGTATTTTGGCAAACAATAATTGACGTCGATCGCCCGAAACGCCGTCGGTCATTTCGGTTGACCAGAGTAGCCAGAATAAGCTAGTAATGATCTTGAAATTGATTTATGCGTAGTTTATAAACCAATTCATCGCTAGATTCAGTTTTCCCGGAAAGGGAACTTGAGGTCAAGTTTGTTTCCTGTATACAAATACATGTATTTAAACCCAGACAAAAAACTAGATGAAAACTTGTTTGTTTCTGAGTCGTGTTAAAAAGTAGCCTACATTAAAAATTATTGTTTACGATATTTGTATCATAGTATCGAATATGTCCGCGATATCTCAAATATGAATTTCAAAACCATAAACAATATCTTTGCTTAATTAAATTTTCTGGTTATATTAATGAGAATTCTAATAAAATTATGTTGTTTGTGGCGTTTTGTATATAATTGCTGGTTTCTAGTACTTTAATATCATGTCTTGCGAAGTGCCAAAATAAATCGATAAAAGAAGATGGTTTAATTAATTTTCAAGAACAAAATCTATCTACTGCATTGACCTTGAAAAGGAAAAATGTTCATGTTTTTTAATAGCCCGCGCCGGTGGTTTAGATTTAAGCGGTCATTAGATTTATACTCCTTACTGCATACAATATAGGC
Source organism: Echinarachnius parma (assembly GCA_037951105.1). Taxonomy (NCBI): domain Eukaryota; kingdom Metazoa; phylum Echinodermata; class Echinoidea; order Clypeasteroida; family Echinarachniidae; genus Echinarachnius; species Echinarachnius parma. Next base: position 141,421 of record JBAMJV010006998.1, on the reverse strand, counting down.
GTATGAAATTATGGCTTCGAGAAAAGAAAACCGTTTATCTTGCATTGGCATAGACGACTCCGGCAGCGATTTTTTAAATAAAGTACACAGGATAAATATATCGCGGCAAAAGCCTGGCAGCTTATTTATAAGATAAACAGCGAAATATTTTCAGTTTGGCGTCTCATAAAGTCGGTCGTCTGAGAATAGTCCAACTTCAATTATGGCTTCAGGGTTTGTTAACCAAACTTGGAAGAACATTACTGACACACATTTAGTGCGACCCTGTAAAATATAAATGGTCTTAATTCTTTCTAGGAAAACAAGCTTTAAACCGTGTGCTTGTTGTTGTTGATGCTGGTAGGCATAGGCGCCGGAAGTGGGGGGGGGGGGCAGAAGGGCGGCCGCCCCCCCCCCCCAATCCAAAAAGTGGGGGGGGGGGCAAAACGCGTTTTTGCCCCCCCCCCCCCCCCCCCAAAAAAAAAAAAAAAAAAAAAAAAAAAAAAGAAGAAGAAGAAGAGTGGGAATGGAAAAAATTAAATGCATGAGCTAAGACTTGTTAATTCTAACGTTCAAAAACTAATTTATACATCCATTTTAAGTTTTCGCTGCGCGAACAGATTATCTCCGTTTGTTGTGTAACTTGCGTATGGTCTGGGGTGAGTACCTTTTTCTGTACCGGACCACGTAGTTCTCGTGTAGGCTGGCATTGCTCTGGCTGCTTGTGTGACGTGCACGAAATTGCACCATTTCAAGTACTAAATATGTAAATGCAAAATCTTCCCCTCCCAAACCCTACCCCTCTGGTTCTGCCCCAGCCCTCGGTCGCTTCGCTCCCTCGGGACTCATTCTTGGCTGTAGGCTATGTTGTTGGATCATACATAATGTGCCATATGGTGTATGTTGGAGCTGTGTATACTGTGACATTAAATACAATATTTGTGTGTGTGTCGGGGTGCATATTTATTAATGTGTCAATTATTATTTTGTTTTCTTCGTACAAAATATATTTAAAATTTCTAGACGATCAAATCATAACACGCTTTCTCAGATACAGTTAATCTTAAGCCCGAACTTCCTATCTAGGTATGCACCAGATTGCACAATTTCAAGTCCAAAAATGCAAAAGCTCCCTACCGTGTGAGGGGGGACACCCCCCCCCCCCCCCCCCTCTCCCACACCCTCCCCCCGCTCAGTCACTTCGCTCCCTCGCAATGTCTCACTCTCACCTCTGGCTCAAAGTTAGCAACCCTGTGAGTGTGGTTGGGCATGAGCCCCTACACAACAAAAATCGTGAGCCCCCTTTGGTCTTTGCCCCCCCCCCCCCCCCCAATCCAAAACTGATTCCGGCGCGCCTGCTGGTAGGGGTGTCGGGGAAATTACAACATCAGATTCGGTTTAACTGTTCAACAGAAATAAAAGGAAAAGCCGGATATGTGTGCTGCCTAAAATTTAATAAAATAATGATGCCTTATAAATATACTGATGCATAAGTACAAAAATACTCGCTTTTGATTGGTTGATGGTTAATATTTTACGCGCGATTCCAGCGATGTAGGCGTAAGCCCCCTAAATACTCTCCTATAACAACGTGGGTGACGGGAAAAACCTATCCCCGGGCCATTTCGCGGGAAAACTCGTGACGTGACCACTACGCGTGGGGTTAGCACCGAGTGGTCAGCATTCAACCCCGGCTGAGAAACAGGCCAGTCGGAAAATGAGGCGAACGGGAAATACGCAGAAAGTGGTGAAGCTATATAATATTGCATGGGGAATTGGGGTTGATTGCCTTCTGCACTGGCATATATCTATAAGCGGTATCTCAGTTTGTTCAATGGGGGTTATATATTCATTCACACCCTCCCCATGTAAAATAAAGACTTTACTTTCCGCAGATCTAAGCCTGTGGCCTCCTGTGGGAATTCTAGACCCAACCGTGTAGCCCCCATTCCTATATAAGAAACAGTGTCGTGATGTGCGGCAGAGGGAATTGATGGACACACCCAATGTATTTATATATATATATATGTATATATATTTATGTTATATCCCTTTAGTAACATTGTCCAAATCCTCAAAATAAAATTTTAATTCTAGCGGTTCCCTTATACCTTGTTGTATTCGTATTAACAATAAAATCATGGGACAGGTTTCGGTTTTTCAAATTTCCCTTTCGTTACAAAGATATGTATGATTGAAGTAATCAGATAAGAAAAACTCCGGGCGAGTTTTTCTTCCGTGTACTAAGTGTGTGCAGTGAGTTACTGAATATCACTTTGCATTTTCGCTCATTACTTGGCCATACAATGTCCATTTGACTTGAAATGTTCACACAATACCCTGTGGACATATGAGATAACAACAATATACATTGCATCAACCATTCATCACTTTTTGCACATGTCAACAAAGTTACTAGATCCCTTTAATAGTAATCGTTATTGTCAAAATTATTGTGGACACTTGCCCATCCGGATGGTGTATGACAAATTTATCATAATTACAGATTTTTATGTTGGCATTATGAGGACCTTTTGGCCAAATTTTAGCCAAATTATACGAATTTGGCCAAAATTTGACAAAGTTTTGGCAAAATTTCGGCCAAAATGTCCTTATAATGCCACCATAAAAAGTTGCCATAATGTGAAACACCCTCCCGTTTTATCATCATTATATTCATTAACGATAGTATAGTTGCTGCTTTGCCACTGGAGAGGAAAATAAAATTACCCAATGCTTATTTGAGTCCAAAGTGCCCACTTAACCTGATCCGACCCCCCCCCCCCCCCCCCCCCTCCCCCTCCTCAGTGGCTACACGCTACGCCACTGGAATAGCGAAAGTGATGGCGATCGATGATTTAGGTCAAGAGGATAATTCGGTGTCGGTGCTGGATGATATATTGATGGATGTTTTTCGCTTTTCGGCGCTATAAACATGTCACTTATAGATGAGGGTACGATGTGTTGTTACTCTTGACTCGATTTTGGTTGACCACTTCAGTTCAAAAGAAAAATCTTTGCTCGATTTGATGACCACTTCGAGACGATTTCAGAAACTGTCAAATCTGCTCTAGTTTCCACCTAGAAATGGAGACAAAAAGTCCAGCTTATAAAGTTCAGGGATTTGATGGTCCTTTGTGGCATTGATGGATGTTCTAGCTTACATTTTCTGTCTCTTTTTACTCTATGCTAAATTTGTTGAACCGATTAAAATCATCCATTAATTCACAAAGCAATGTGCCATATAGAACATTTATCCTACTTTGGCACTTGCCTATTATGGGGACCAGATACAAATATATATAGGCTATATATCGTTATACAGAATATCAATTGAAATTGGACAATAAGCTATACAAAGGGTCATTATCATCATCATCATCATCATCATCATCATCATCATCATCATCATCATCATCATCATCACCATCATCATCATCATCATCATCATCATCATCACCACCATCATCACCATTGTAACAAGTATTTCGCAGCTGTAGTTTCAAGAACTGCTGGAGCACGTCTTCAGCTTTGCCTTTGGGTTCTTCCTTATTGCTGGCTGAGAGGGCATAACCCTTCTTGTTTTCTTGTTTTCTGTCGTTTGTCCAATATGCGCATTTCTGAATTCGACAACGTATATAGGAACTATACAAGGTCTATGGCGTTGCCTTCTAGAAAAGTTGGCTATGCTAAAATTCTAAATAATTGTAAGCCTTAAAGCCTTAAGGGTAGAAATAGCGTGACAAAAATTGTTTGTATTTGGTCTTAAAGAGATATTACAGTTATGGTCAAACTGAATGTTAGTAACCACATGTTGCACCACATCACTACAAACTACAAGCAGCTGTTAAAACACAAGAGGGTGGTTTCGAAATACATACTGGTTTGAACCATTACTTATGATCAATTGTGAATGTGATATTTTGTTTAAATATAAATTATTGAATAAATGTGGGTCCCACATTTATTCCAATCAGGTATATTTATTGCTATTTCTGCTGTATCTGAACCGATTTTGATCAAATGAAGTTTTTGTTATGTTTAATATCACAGGCTCTTACAAAGATCACACTTGGTTTTTCATTTATCTCACAAATTAATTATTTCTTGAAGCGCCCTCTGATCCAAAACGAAACAATCTCTTTAATTATTATATTGGTTCAATTCATCGAATGATTGGTAGTTAATTATGCCATACACGTACGTAATCTAGTTTATCGGGGCGAATGTAATAAGGGCTTACTGTAGATATGTCATGATACCCTGGCAGAATATTGAATTCACATTCACATTTTTAGAACAAAAATGATGGATTGAAACTGATACGTGTCCTCATTCGTTATCGATTGCTATGGAAACAGCTTCAAATGTTGCTGTTAATGTTTCTTTCGATAATTAAAGCATAGTTGAGTTATAACCATTACTTGTTTATGATTTTGTGAAGTTCAAGTTTTAGTCGCTAAAATGTTGTTTCACCTTTCTGTCACCTTTCATCTTTCTTTCCCTTTCAGATTTAAAGTTGGGAAAATCAATAACTCCAACAAACTGCGGAATACAATTTACTTCATCCGTCACCAGGTACTATACCTTGTACCACGTGCATTCACAGCTATACTATAATTCGTTATTTAAAGGACAATGAAATCCAGACAAATTGTTGTATGCAATATAAGACACTACATATAATGAATAGTCTCTGAAAATTTGAGCACAATCGGTCAAGAAATAAGAAATATGGCTCTTTGAAAAGAGCCATGTATTTCTTTGAGTGACTCAAATTGGCAACGCACTCTGGCAAAGTTGTGGACAACTCCCCATACATTTTGTACACAAAATTTCAGTTTTGTTCAATTTTCTCAAAATTTATGTTTACCCTTCGTTCGAGTTCAACATATGTATTGTAGAATGCTTTTATACATAACATATCATGAGTTGGGGGAATGGAAAAATGTGACTATGAAGAAAACTGTAAAAATTGGAACATTTGTGTACAAAACATATGGGGAGTTGTCCACACACTTATCAGAGTGCGTTGCCAATTTGAGTTCCCTATAGGAATAAATGGACATCTTCAAAGAGCCGTAGTTTTCTTATTTCTTACCCGATTATGCTCTAACTTTCAGAGATTCTTCTTCTTAATCTCTTCAAGACTATGAATGTAAGATTTTGCTTGGGTTTCATTGCCCTTTAAAACAAGTATAGTTATGATTGAAACTATGAAATTATGAAAGGTATCCTGGGTATTCATGAAAGGTTATTTATATGATCGTCATTTAAGACAACGTACGTAATTTAATTAATTTATGTGATATTTCATAGATATGGTGCTATCCTAATTTTCTTGGGGCGTTATATCTCGCACATCATCACAAATTAATTGATGTACACATCATGATCGTATCATATTTTCTAGAATAAATAACACGTGGTATTGTTATACAAAGGGTGGGATATATTCTAACGATATTTGCCATGCATACTTTCATTTACAAATGCCCTTTTGCGATGATTATACAAGCAGATATAAGGAAGACAACTGCCTCTTCTAACAATGTTTTCCATGCATACTTTTGTTTACAAGGTAATGCAATTTGTAAAGAGTATACAAGTAAAGAACTATTAAAAATATAATAAGGAAAATAGTATACGTCATCAACATAGAAAGACAAATAGGCGCGAAATTAAGGCAGCATGTAGTCATGTTTTCCAGCATGTAAATAATCCTGGGGCAGAAACATGAGCGAGATAACACACTTGTTGATATGCGTCTCAAAAGCACCCTCCTTCTCTTATCTAAAAATGCTTCAATTAGTTACGAAAACACTTGCAAAAAAATGAAAATGCTCACTCATGTATTTTCATCATACTCTCAAAAGGTTCTTGCACCGGGGACAAGCGCGGGATTTTACTTAAAGGGAATTAACACCCAATAATTATTTTCTAATAAATTATATGAATGAGAAAAGTTTTAGTATAGTGTAAATTCCATCACAAAGTTCAGAAAATATGTTTCATGTTCATTACTAAAGGGGTGAATAAAGAGAGCCTCCACAGCAAAAAAATAAATGTAATAGTTTTAATCAGTAGTCCATTCCAAGCTCTTTCAAATTGGAGACTGAGTTTTCCATTACCTCCTCCAACACAATTATAAAAGCGCCCTCTACACCAAAACTGTGGCTTTAACTGTGTTTTCTTTTTACACGATTGTAGGTCTTTTGGGTATGCCAGGGATGCACGCTACCTTCAAATATTGCGAGTATCGTAAGTATCCATGTATGCTAGTTGTTTTTGTTTGTTGCACTAAATAAGGATTGAGCCAGTGTATGTTTCACACCGAGCTCAAGACGTGCGCAAGCTGGCAACGTATGTTTAATAACAAAGTCAAAATGCTATACTTTGAAGTCAGTGCCGAGGTAATATCATTCGACAACCCCCCCCCCCCCCCCCCCCCCGCACTTTATTTTGTTTGTTTAAACCGCCCCTCGGTTGAAAGGAAGATATAACGCCGCACAAAAAAGTAATTTGATAAACGGAGTTACCTTTACACTGTTTCAGCTAAGATGGATGAGTAAAATTGTCAAATAGTACATTCTTGTTTTCTGGTCATGGCCTCAATTACTAAGAAAAATATCAACCGAGGTCTGTCACATTTTGAATGTTAGTCTAAGTCAGAATATAACATATCATGATTGATAAAGCTCATTTGTCACAATGTGTTATGAATGAAGCGAATGTTTGGAGAAAGGTATTCGTAACATTTGATGCAATGCATTTCTTGTTGAGCCCACGCCCTCCATTACTAAACAAAATATAACGCTACTTGGTTTTGCATTCGTCTTTGTTTTCCTTAAAATAATGTCGTATGAAAGATAATGCCACGAAGGGGCTTGTGTAAATTTCGTTAAGTAATATATACAATCTGGTGCCCACGCTTTCATTTACTAAACAAAATATCAACCTAGGTCATTCGCACCCATCTTGAATCTTTTCCTTAAATATACAAAAAGACAATTTATCGAAAAAGGGTATATACGTTACTTTAAAACAATACATTTCCTTTCCTGATCATGCCATCAACTAAACGCTTTTTCCTCATTAATCACAATGCCAATGGCATAAACTGTCATAAAATGTTTGTTTGTGTCACTATTAAAGGACAATGAAATCTAGACAAATCATTGTATGCACTATAAGACAGTAACAAGGATGAATAGTGTCTGAAAAGTTGAGCACAATCGATCAAGAAATAAGAAAACTATGGCTCTTTTAAAATAGCCATTTATTTCTAAGAGCGACTCAAATTGGCAACGCACTCTGGCAAAGTTGTGGACTACTCCCTATACGTTGAGTACACACAACTTCAAAAAAATTCAATTTTCTCACAACATATGTTTACCTATCGTTTTAGTTCAACATATGTTTTGTAGAATACATTTATACACAACATATCATGAGTCTGGGTAAAGGAAAAGTGTGACTAAAAATAAAACTGACAAAATAGGAAAATTTGTGTACAAAATAAATGGGGAGTAGTCCACAAACTTATCAGAGTTCGTTGCCAATTTGAGTCCCCCATAGGAATAAATGGACATCTTCAAAGAGCAATAGTTTTCTTGTTTCTTGCCCGATTATGCTCACACTTTCAGAGATTATTTCTCATAATCTCTTAGAGTATATGAAAACAACAGTTTGCTTGGGTGTCATTGTCCTTTAAAATGATACATTGTATTTTGTGCGATGGCCCTCAGTAACCTTTAGCCTTTTGATAAAGACCGCGACATCCTCGCGGTTTAGCTGAATGCATGGGAGTCACGTCTGGCGAACAGGACTATCACACCTAGCAGCGTTGTTGTTGTTGTTTAGTTTGGTGGCAATCAGTCAAATCTGACTATTGTTGCCAATTGCTTTTCTATTGATTTCATCTTCACATATTTTAAAAGTATTATACAATTTTATATATCATCAACAAATTATTTATATGGCACCGCTAAAAATATTGCGATATTTCATTTTTTTTCTTTTCTCCTACCTTATTATGAATATTACTTTTATATACAAAAATATAACAATTTTCCTTATTTCAATAACAAAGCCCACCTCTCACATCGGGACTCCCGCCACATATGTGGAAGTGGGCCTCTTATGGTCAAAACGATCCTACATGTACATGTACAGCGGCACGTACATGTGGGTATATACTGTACGTTTGATAAAATTCGATTGCTGTAATAGTAAAGTCAGTGGAGCGCGACCAGGCAAGGCGACGGCGATGCTCATTGGTCAAACCCTGCTGTATCCAGATGCATGAGCAGTTTAGATGCGAAAAGGCCTCACGGCTGCAGTAAAGTCAGTGGAGCGCAAACAAGCAAGGTGATAGTGCACTGATGATCATTGGTCAAACCTGCTATATCCAGATGCATGAGCATTTTTAATTACGAAAGGCCTCACCCCTGCAGCCTTATGTCGTTGTTTTTGTTGCTGTTTGTTGTTTATTGGCAGTTCATTCGTTTTGAATATTTTCGTGTACGTATGACTTTTCAATCACCAGTCGTTTCTGACGGTCAGATATACAGTATTTTAGATGCGAGGCCTAGTAAGAAAAGGCTATCAATTACCACACAATTAACACACTCGGTCGTTTTGCACATTTTACATTTGCCTAAAATTTCGTAATACACCATGACGCTATTTTGTTTTTGGAAATTACTTGTATTATAATTATATGAGTCAACACACTTCACTTTCTCGCTCCGACGATAATTTCTGTCCTAAAGAAAATATCGCGCTATCATTGTTGAAGATTCAATAATTACCACCTTTATAATATGTCGAAAAGAAAATGTATCGAAACGCATTGTATATGCTTCACTTCTGACTTACATTTCATTTCAAGATCACACCAAACAAAATATCACGCTCGGTCGTTTACACTTTGTTTTGAATCTTTGCCTAAAGCACCATGATGTCAAATAATGATGAACGACTTGTATTTCATTTGAAGCAAAGTTTCGTAACACCAATTGTTCACAGTCTCTTCCCTCCCCCCACCTTCCCCCATACTTGTCCCTTACTTACTAGAAAAGAGAGACTCAAGAGTGATCATGGTGTAGGAAGGATAACGCATTTGCGTTATTTCAAGAAAACCTTCAAGACGTCTCTCTCGAGTGTGCTATATTTTCGATAGAAAGAAGATGAATGAATTATTCATGATCTGATTTGGTATTTTGTTTGGGGGAGATACTATATGTGACTATAAAATTACAGTCGCTAGAGGCTGCTCTTCTTATACATGGAGGGATAAAAATGCAGCGTCCTGGTGAAAATAAAGTAAAATAAAGCGTTGCCCATTGCGAAGGTGTGGGAATGTGTCTAGTTTTATTATTTTTTAATAGGGGGAAAGAGGTTAGTCGGTTGGTTATTTGGTTTTTACAGACGCGTTGACAAAAATTATGGTTATTTACGTCTGGGACCGCCCTTTATCATCATCATCCGAAAGACGCAGCCAGGGTTCGAACCCTGCGGAGCTCTGACCACTAGACCAGAACACATTTTAGGAAAGAAAACAGTTTATGCTCAGTACGCCACTGAAATCTGGCAGTCCTTTGGAACACGGATCGATCCCCCGAATCATCACCATTAGATATGAACATAGCGACAATTGTTATTTGTGTGTTATATGTGGGTTTTTGTGTATTTGTGCGAATCCTGAAAAAAAAAACCTACCTACCTACCCTAATGTTTGGTTGCCCGTTACTCCAATCCAACAACAAAAAAATGTTGGCCTAATGTTCCAACGTTTTCTGCATGTTGAACTAATGTTGAACCCTGATCAATTTACATACTGATGGGGAAACATCGGAATAATCAAAATGTCTTGTTTTTGTTTCGTTTTCTAGACACATTATACAACGTTTCCAAAGGGCCTATACCCGGATACAGTTACCACCTAGATATACAAATAGGCCGGTCATCCGTCAAGCCGTTTAGCAATGGGAATCGGTTGTCCTTGCCTTTAACACGTGATATAAAGATCCAGTTCCGCTGTACCTTCAATCACTTTCTTTATTCTAATTAAAGCTTGTCGTGTGAGAGGGTAAAGAGGGCATTGTTTGACCAAGGTGGTTTAACATGCTACACCGCGGTATAAAACTAGGCTATATAGTTTGAGCGCACTATACATAACACACTGAGCCAGTGTGTGATTCGCACCGTGTGCAAGGCGTTCGCAAAATAGCACCGCGCGTCTGATTGACAAATCCGAGTCACCTTTAAAGGGATAGTTTAGTTTTGGTTTAGAGGGGGCGTCAACAAAATATTTTCGTGTGAGATAATGAAAAACTAAGTGTAAAATTTGAAAGAGCACACACTTAATAATAAAACTCGTGTGAGCAGAAATATCAATGGAATATATGTGGGACCCACATTTATTCGATGAATCACGAACGAAATGTATATAATGACTCTACCTTTTTCAGAAATTTACCGGAAATGTTTTTAAATAGTTGTTGATGATTTTGTTTGTTTAAATGGTTGAAACCAATATGTTTTTAGAGAGAGCCCTCTTGTGTGATAACGGCTGCTTTTTGAATTATAACAGACGTCTTACTTAGCCGTCTGTAAGTGTGTCTACCTTTTGTGCGCCCGGAGTGTGCGGTAATAATATTATTAATATTTCATACACAAGGTAAGCTGGAACATTCGTCACTGAAATGGCTATTTGGGTAAACTAAAACGAATTAATTTTGTTTGCCAAGTTATTTTTCGGAGTTGGCGTACGTCCCCCAAAGCTCGGTCCTTACGGTGCATGGTATAGTGTTGTTGTTGTTGTTGTTGTTGTTGTTTTTCTCGTGATCCATAAATCAGAAACCTAATATTGTAAAGATCGGAAAAACAACATCATAATTCCTGGTTCGCAGCAGCCAAATGGGTCATCAAATTGACAGTTCATGTACGCATCAGCTGTTACAATTCTCACAAATCTATAAGAATTGTTTTTCTTCTTCTAAACCCTCGCAAAAATTGATTGAATATAATATCGCTGCTCTAATACGTGTAATCGTTTAATATTTTATTTTTCCATCAGCGAGGAATCATGTCAAGGGAAAGCAATCGAAGCAATCTGCTCTAAAGTTTCATTTTAATTGAACCAGTTAATTTAATAGTCACGCACACATATACAGTTAATCAGTACCGCGTATCAGTTTGGCAACACACCTCGTTAGTATATGCGTGCTACCGTTTTGTTGTTGTATATATCAATAAAATGGTGTATTCCAGTCCTGAACGACGACCGCCTAAAACTGATCTGGGGATAAATATTGGTAGGCTCTCACATGGTTTTAATATTAAACTTGTTTAACCCTAATAAGGCCGCGAAAGACCTCAAATAGCCCGGCCTTTTTAGTTTTTAGGGTTATGGGTAACAGGCCAGTAGCCAGGATTTTCCAAGGGGGTTGCGTAATATACAACAAACGGGGCTGAGACCGATCGTGGCCGGGACTGAGACATTAGGGAGTTTTCGCTAATGTGAACGAGAACGAGTTTCCCGTCCTAGAACGACCGTTTCAGGGTGGCCCAGAAATAACGGAACGGGGTATTTGCCATTGTGATAATATGTTCACTGGATAGATAATCTTTTTAAAAGAAATTCGTTATTCCGAACACCCAAACAAAAACATTACTGTTGATGATATCAAAGTTCTTTTTAAAAGATTATCTATCCAGTGAACCTAGTCTGTATGTTTCTTTATAATGGAAAGTACCCCGTTCCGTTATTTCTGGGCCACCTGTATAAGCAAATAATATGCGTATGACGTAATACTCCACGTTGGCACTGTTTAACAATAGTAACTAGGTCCGGTAAGCTCCGGCATACTTATCTTGCCGAACCTAGTTACTATTGTTAAGTTTGCCAACGGGGAGTCTATACGTCATACGAATATTATTTGCATACATCACAGAAGCGGTCTATTGAATGTAGTCAACCCGTGCTGTTCACTACCTGTTCGCTGCCTTTGAACCATTTTCGTTTTTAGTTAACGCGCGCTCAAAATGACGTCGTTCCCTTCTACACACAATCATGACAAACACTCACACACACCTTACACTTTCAAACATACACATGCGCAAACACACGACCCGACTGAATTATTCAAACTCCAACACAGACACACACACACATACACGCATTCAATCACACAAAACACACACACACTTACACACACGTATACTCACACGCACAAACATCCACTCCCACTCAAGCAAACAACAATGCACACAAACACCCCACACATGCGCTCACACAAACACAAACCCTTACACACGTGTATACACACAAACACAACATTAATACAACTCCCACACATACGCATACAGATACACAACACACACCCACACAAAAACAAACACATGAATGCACACTCACAAATGCACACAAACACCCACACACGCACATCCACACACACAAACACACACACTCATCCACGCGAGCACTCAAACAAACACAAACACACGCACACACTCAAACAAAAACCCATACCCGTAATACGCATTTACACACACGCACGCAGGCACTCGCATTCCAACAAACAAAAACAAACACATATACACTCACAAACACACACACACGCACAAATGCGCACACATGTACACAAAGCCACAAACGCACACATTCAAACACACACGCATACACCAGTTACATAATCCACCACACATACACATACACACGTATAAAACACACACACACACATATACATGTTGATACTTCTCTGATTACGTAATTCTGAAGACGGTGCACTGGATTTTCCGACGAACCTGAAATCGGGCATGAACTAGTGCTCAGATTGGCCAGACGACGAGAGAGAACGTAAGTGACGTAATTTCTCGCCTAAATGACGTCATTTCTTCTAGTAGGGGCCACAAATATGGGTGTTCACTGCAGTTTGGGGTACAATCGTTTTACTTGGCATACAAACTCCTTGGATCAAAAGAAGAAAATTTATCCAAAGAGACACTCTGTATCAATTATGGAAATTAGGCCGAATTTGCATAGATACAGAGTGTCTCTTTTGACGAATTTTCTTCTTTTGATCCAAGGAGTATGTATGCCAAGTAAAACAATCGTACCCCAAAATGCAGTCATGGACCCCTTAACCACCCCACTACTCGTCGTCCTCAGGTTTGCGAAAATACCGTACTGTGCTTGAGTCGTGTAAGCAGGGGGGGGGGAGGGGGCGTGGCCGTCGCAAAAAAAAAAAAAAATTCGAGGCCGAGACCAAAACCACTGATTTAGTTGTGTGCAAGCAGGGGACGGTCAACAAGACCGATCGTTGCCCGAGACCACTGGTTTAGATAGCCGAAACCGATAAAAGTGGACCTCTCTGAAATGGGGGGAGGGGGGGTGCGTGCGCACCCAACACCCCCCCCCCCCCCCCCCCCCCACCCCTGGCTACGGGCCTGGGTAATTTATTTCGCTTAAAGCGGTTTCAATCGGTGCTTAGCACACGGCTGGATTTTATATAAATGGACACTTTTTTCTGAATCGAACATACACACTTGTATTTCTATTTCCATGAAAGTATTACATTTTTTTTCTCCAAAAAGTTAATTGTGTTATTGAGAAACTTATGATTAAATTTGAAGAAAAAAATCCGGTATCATTTAGATTGCAAATAAATGTATGGCCAATTGCACTTTGCACTTCGCTCATCACTCTGCTATATGACTATTTAAACATGGAATTATCAAAAATTTACTCAGTGGATATATCATTTCACAGAAAGATAAACGATATCAACCCTTTGTCAGTTTTTGCATTTTGTCAGAATAGTTACTAAGATCCTTTAAGAGGGCCATTCGACCACGAAAACATACGCACACAAACTCACAGCCTAGCCTTTATTTATATTGACACAAAATACAAAGGGTCCTTTGCCGTCTACGGTATAATGTTTCCACCCAGATATATTGTGCACATGGATAAAAACAATCAAACCACTGACATCGGCATACGAAATGGTTTTCTTGGTCTTGAAAAAAAGAAGCGCTTGGGTATCAAGTTGCCAATTTTCGCCTGCATTGGAAAGGACGGCAGAATCCTAGCATCCAATTACCATATTAAACATTCTCTAGAAATCATGGCAAGGATAATTAAAATCATACGTTTTCAATGATAACGTATTCAAGTTTTAGCGACTAAAATAAAGTTTGACCTGTACTGTACATACCGAGCAGGGTGGCTTAGCGTTTAGGGTGTCCGCCTCATGCACGGGAGGTCCCGGGTTCGAACCCAGACCGGGTCATACCAAAGACTTAAAAAATGGTACCTTCTACCTTCTAGCCAGGCACTCGGCATTTATATAATAGAGGAGGGAAAGTTAATCACACGAGTAACCAGAGGACTGGCCCCCTTATGTAGCTTTCGCTACATTTATTAGACGTGTGGCCTAGGGCTAATGAATCGCAGATAGGCGCCGCCTTATGTGCCAAAATTGGCACGGGAAGGACTTTAACTAAAACTAACTGTACTGTACATTTCTTTCCTTTTAATGATAGAGTGGAGACATTTGGCCATGAAAACATACGTACACGCACTATCCTTTATTCATGTTCCTGCAGACACATTAAATAAAGGGAAAGGGTCCTTGCCCGGCAACGGTATAATGTTTCCACCTAAATAATTATATTCCACATGGATATAATCAATCATATTACCCACACTGGAATACGCAGTGGTTTTCAATGTCTTGAAGAAGAAAAAAATCGGGTATCAAGTTGCCAATGTTTCGCCTGCGTTGGAAAGGATGCTCCAACATTCTTCCTTCCAATTATCATAAAGATTTTCTAGAAATGATGGTATTTAGAAGTAAAATTATTATTTTGTTTTCAATGATAAAGTATTCAAATTTGCAATGTATCGCATGTCATTTGAACCAATCAGATTTGCGCATTTAGCGCATTTTATGATTTGCGATTAATCGCAACTTTGCGATTGATCGCAACTCTTTTACGCAACACCCCTTGGGCCCCGTTGCAGAAAAGAATACAATCGATTTTAAGTTACACTTGATTATAAGTTACAAACTTAACGCGTATTAACCAATCAAATTTGCGCATTTAGAACACGTGATCTGACTTACAATTACGTAATAGTAACTTATAATCGATTGTATCTCTTTCTGCGACGGGGCCCACCAGTTCTTTTTCTTTTATCATGTTTATATTCGCAGGTATAAAATACCACCTCCCTGATAATTATTAGGGCGGTGGCATTTAGCCAAGACAACATACGTACATACGCACACATCGTCTAGTCTTTATTCATGTTGACACGTACTACAAGGCGAGTCCTTGCCCGTCGATGGTATAATGTTTCCAACTAAATATATTTCCACGTGGATATAATCAATCAAACTACCCCGTCGGCATACGAAATAGATTTATTTGTCTTTTAAGAAACACACACACACACTTGGGTATCCAGTTGGTTGCTAATGTTCGCCTGCTAAGGAAAGGACGACAGAATTCTGCCGTCAAATTACCATAAAGATTCTTAAGAAATCATGGTATTTAGAATTATAATAATTAGTTTTCAATGATAACGTATTCAAGTTTTAGCGACTAAAATAACGTTTGACGTGTACATTTCTTTCCCATTAAAAAGATCTAGTAACTTTGTTGGCATGTGCAGAAAGTGAAGAATGAGTGGTATAATGAGTAGTTTTGTGATCTGATATGTCTTCTGAGTATTGTGTGGACATTGCACGTCAAGTGGCTTTTATATTGCCGAGTAATGTGCGAAAATGCAAAGTGATATTTGCTAACTCGGTTTTTGGATTTGTACTATCCACTGGATAGTAAAAATAGCAAAACTTAAATTGTAAATGTATTTCTAAAAAAAAGGAAATTTGAAAAACCCAAACCTGTTATATGCTTCTATTGGTTTTACAAAATACAACAAGGTATGAGAAAACCAATAGATTTCTGACGAAGTTTTGTGGATTTGGACAATGTCACTAGATCCCTTTAATATTAGGGTGGGGAGACCAAGATCATATATATATATACGTACGTACCATGGGCGTCGATCACGGGGGGGGGGGGGGATATATCCCCCCCCCCCCCCAATATTTCAGGTGGGGGGATGGTCTGTATTATTATCCCCCCCCCCCCCCCAATATTTGGGGTTCAAAAATATATAATAACATTAAAATAAAGGAGCATTGCCCCCTCTCATTCATAATGTGAAAGTTGATACTATAGTCTTCTTTAAACCACATTTTGGCCCAAATCCAAAATCTTCCGGGGGCTGCGCCCCCTGGAACCCCCATTAAGGTTATTTGACCCAGTCCAGGCCCTGTACTCATCGAATAGTTTTATTCAGGACTTCTCTCTATGCCCATTAAAATTGAGCTAACTATATAACTAACTACGTATACAATAGTTAAATTACTGAATCTCCTATTTACATAGACAACATCTTTATTTCTAGATATTACAAATCCCAAAGCTTCCGGGGGCTTCGCCCCCTGGACCACCAATAAGCTTCCCAATGTGGGTATCCCTTGACTGATTCTATTCAGGGTTCCATCAGTATGCTTGCAATCTATGTATCTATCAGGCCAAAGTTCATCCATACTTGGACAAAGCCCTCCTCATAACATGATGCTTGCATTGTGCACTTAATAATCTTCTAATTTCTAAACAGCTAAATCCAAAAGCTTTTGGGGCCCCCTATCCACCCCCCCCCCCCCCCCTCCCAGTCATAAAAACCCGGGCTTCGCTCCCTCGCCAAAGATGGTCAAAATGATGTATCATTCCCCCCCCCCCCCCCCCCCCCCCCCAATGGCGAGAAGAAATCGACGCCTATGGTACGTACACACAGCCTATAGCCTTTAATCATGTTGACACACCATACAAAGTGTCCTTGCCCGTATATATACGGTATCAATTTCCCACCAAGATATAATTCCACATAGATATAATCAATCAAACCACCCATTTTGGCATACGAAATGCTTTACTTTGTCTTGAAAAAAAAACACCCGCACGCTCCGGTATCAGATTGCTATACTTGCAATGCGTAGGAAAAGACGCCATAATTATTCCAATACTGCTAAACTTTTTTTTATATTCGATTGCAACTCAGCTTTTAGCTGCGAATGTGACATTTTCTTACTTGAATAGACTATATCAATATTATCATCATTATTTTATCAATTGTTTTTATCAATTTGTATCATCTACATTCCATGACTTATAATGCATGTAGAGAAGGTCCGTGTAAAAGGCAGGGCTTGTGGGCCCCTATAGGCCTCAGCATAGAATATAACATCATAAAACTTAATCAAACTGCGCATTATTATACGAATTCCATCAGAAAAGAATCGAAATTTACCACTTATTTATTTCTTTGGGGTTTAATTTTTTCAAAAAAATGTCTCCTTATGTTTCCTATTGGGTTTTTTTTCCTCAAAATTATTGAGCGTCATTCGCTACGCCACTGACGGGGAGATACGGGGAGATACGGGGAGAGATACATTGAGAAAAGGGCACATGAGGATAATTATTATTTGAGTTACAAAAAGTTTTTTCGCACGCATGATCACATTTTCTTTCTAATGATTGTTGTTGTTTTTCAGAGTCTCTGGGGGAAAAAACCCATCATTAGAAAAAAAATTAATCTGGTCATGCGGGCGAAAAACTTTTTCTGAAACATTACTGTCTCAGACAGTAATGTTTCAGGAGGGTCCTTGCCCTGGTAGAATTTATTCAAAAAAGGAAGAAGTATCATCCATCAAGCTCCGCATACCGCACCACTGGGATAGAAAAGATATCCCTCCTTGTTTGAACATTAAAGTGATCCATTTACTCCATAAGATTTTTTTCCCAAAGTGGCTTTTGAGACTTCAATCATACACCAATATATATCATTGTAAGATTCTTTGGATGTTGAATTAACTAAACTTAAAGTGATCCATTAAATTCATAAGATTTTCCCCAAAGTGATATTTGAGACTTCAATCATACACCAATATCATTCTAAGATTCTTTTGATGTTGAATTAACTATAAACTTAAAGTGATCCATTAAATTCATAAGATTTTTCCCACAGTGATATTTGAGATTGCAATCATACACCAATATCATTGTAAGATTCTTTTGATGTTGAATTAACCAAACTTAAAGTGATCCATTAAATTCATAAGATTTTTTTCCCAAAGTGGCTTTTGAGACTTCAATCATACACCAATATCATTGTAAGATTATTTTGATGTTGAATTAACTAAACTTAAAGTGATCCATTAAATTCATAAGATTTTTCCCACAGTGATATTTGAGATTGCAATCATACACCAATATCATTGTAAGATTCTTTGGATGTTGAATTAAAGTGATCCATTAAATTCATAAGATTTTTCCCAAAGTGATATTTGAGATTGCAATCATACACCAAAATCATTGTAAGGTTCCTTTGAATATATGAATGTGATGTTCATAGAAAAGGAACAATGTTTACCTATATATAGTGAACAAAAGGTGAAAATCGTCCGCGCGAAGTATCCGAATTCGAATACTTTTGACTACGATCGGAAAGTGATCAGGGACGTTTTTTCAATTCAGTCTTAATTATCTCCATGATTAGGGAGGCGTTTAAAAATCGAAACACGTTTCATTCTTACGTCAAACAACGAGGTACAGGAGAAATGGAAAATCTCCAAGTGATTTTAGTTGAATTTAAACAAAACAATACATCATAATGGTAACGTTCTGGCTCAGAGGGCGTTTCGAAAATATTTTTGCGAGGCATATAGGAAATATATACGTGTGGGAATGGCAAAATCATATACTAGTAATTGTCTAAACAAAACAACGATTGTGGTTCAAGATCTGTTCAGAAACATCTGACATTTTATTAATAAATACATTCAATCGAATAAAGGTCGCGGGTTGTTGATGTGTTGTTTTTTTTTTGCGATCTCAACAATATATGTAATGTTATTAAACCTTCACATTTTCTTCAACATACATAAATGTGGATTCCAACTGATTATGGTTATTTCTCTTAATTATTTACACATGGCAGTACGATAATTAATTAGTTTTCGATGAGAAGACACACGTTTTAGACAATAAAATATTAATCTACAACAACTTTCTTTCCCTTTAAATGACAAAGATAAACGTGATTGATATCCAGTTACCATCGTTTCTTCGATCGCTTCTTTGCCAAACAAACGTGACGGTGTCAACTAATGTAAATGTAAATTGTTAGCTTACCCCTCCCCCCGGTCCACGTTTCCATAAATATAAAATAGACATAAATGATTGATGAACAGTTCCGACGTTTCTTCGACTACTTTTTGGTTGAAACTCGACGGTGTAAATTTGGGGTACGTACCCTCCCTACTTTCCTGTTTCCCCTGGTGTGGGAACATTTCCTGAAATAATAGCAGACATACAAGTTTGATATCCGGTTCTATTGTTCCTTCAGTCACTTTTCGTAAGACAACCTCAACGGATTCGGCCTAATAATATGAATGCAAAGTGGTGTCACATAGGTATCTTATACGTACCTGTTAGAATGGTGAGGTGTCAATGGCTCTCTTAAAGTCCGTTTTTGGTTTTGTTTTGTTTCCTGCTAATGAAACATAACTTTCTCCTTATTTTAAGATGTTTGTAGAACAATAATAATTGTTATTTAAAAGTTGGATAAATTGTGTATTAGATGTTAAATGTGTACGTTTTTTTATTATTTAATTGTGCGAATCATTCGGCTTCATAATTCAATGAGGAATGTGTCTCGAGGACAATAAATCACATATCTTAAAGTCACATTAATGTCAATTTACTGGTATACTATCCAATTATTTGAATATAAGACTGCTAAAACATGGAAAGAAACTAAAAGCAACGAAATTAATGTCCTGGAAATAGTTTTGTAATAATCAGAAAAAGGCAGAAAAACTATGACGTCAATCAAATTGATTTTTGCTCCATTTATGTGATTCTGAAAATTAAATGTCTCACGAAGGACAGACCTAGTATATGGTGATGAGGAAAATAATATTTTTGCTAAAAGCATTTCTTTTTTCTAATTGGGATGAATATCCAGAAAAAACAGATTTCCTTCAAAGTGAACGATCAATAAATTGCGATTCAACAAAATTGTAATATTCTCAATTTGTAATATCATCAAAATAATGCACAGAGTCGGACAGCAACATTGATGGAATTAATTTAAAGTGTTTCTTTGTATCTAAAGTGTCCGGTAACTTCAAAACTCCTGAAGGCGAAATTTCCGTGACGTCTTTGACAGAAAAGCAATATTCAATTAAAATAACTCAACTGTTTCAAATTTCGAAAAGTCCTACTTCTCACAGCCTGGATAATCAATTTGTTTGGCGCAAATATAATTATGCGTAAGTTTGGTACAGTGTGTTTTGAGAAACTCTCAAAAGATTTAAAGATCCCACATAAAATACACATAAAAGCGATAGTACTTATCGCTTAGTTTTCGCTTAGAAGCTTGTATCATCAATCCATTCTTTACTGACATCCACATTTAGTTTCTTGTAATGCGTAATTGTAAGGGAGTGGATTTCCAAAAAATTCCCTTCTTTAGCTGTATAACATATTATACATCGATGTAATCTTCCTTTAATTTTTCTTGAAATCTTCTTATTTTGTTTGTTAAGAAGATACAACTACTTGCCTATAAAGCCTGTCTCAAAGGCACAAATCAAAAGAAAGGGAGTTTTATTTGAGTCAACTTCAAGATTGATTACAACTTCACGCATTTTGATTGTATTATTTTTGCAATGACTTAAATCAAGTGGCAATAGTTTTGTTTTCCTTCAATACACATTGTACACTATATCCTATAACATTGGAGATTTTTTAAAGGAATCTAGTAACTTTGTTGGCATGTGCAATAAGTGATGAATGGTTGATAAAAAAATAAAACAATTTAATGAAATGCGTGAAAATTTTCCAGTTAAAGAGATAGTTGAGTTTTGGTAGACTACTTTTGCTTTTGTGAGATAATGGAAAACTGAGAGTAAAATTTGAAAGAGCATAATATTTAAATAATAAAATCATCTTTGTTTGATCAAAATCGATTCAGAGACGGCTGAAATATAACAATTTGTAATAAACCTGGGGCCCCAGGTTTATTAGAGAATTTTGAACCAGCCGTTAAAAATTCCAAAAAAATGCTTCCTCTTTTCAAAAAGTTACAAAATAGGTATTTAAATAGTTGTTGGTTATTTCTCTATCTAATCAATATTTCAACAAAGCATCACATGCACAATATTTTATTCAAAATGGTTGAAACCGATGAGTGTTTAGAGAGCGCCCTCTTACGTTTTAACGGCTCTTTTTGAATGATAACATGATCTTTACTATGTCATTTGTAATTTTGTGTTCCTTTCTAGTTATAGCTATTAGTTTGTAATGTAATGATGCAGGTTTTGGTTACTAAAATTCAGTTTCACCAAAACTGTACTCTCCTTACCAGAACTCAACTATCCCTTTAAATAGATGTTTGGCAGAGTAATGAGCGAAAATGCGAAGTGATTTTCGCTATTTCATTGCACTGACTTTGTATACAATTATAACTTTCCAGTGGATAATTACAAATATGAACATTTCAATCATAACTATCTTTTTAATGAAAGTGATATTCTAAAAAAATATACATATATGAATATAACACGGTATGAGAAAACTACTAGAGTTCCAAACTGTAAGTTTTGTGGATTTGGACAATGTTACTAGATCCCTTTAAAGGGGTAGTACAGTTTTGGTAAGGCTGAACTTTAGTAACCAAACCTGGACAGTAACATTATAAACTAATAGTTATTACTCCACCATGCTCGAAAGGTATACAAAATTACAAACGACTAAAAGAGACATTAAAACACAAGAGGGCGCTTTCTAAAAAGGCATTGGTTTCAACCATTTTCATACAAAATAATGCATGTGATGTTCTATTGAAATAATGATTAAGTAGATAGATCATCAACAAATATTTAAAAAACACTTTTGAAAATTTTTGAAAAAGTGTAAGTATTTTTTTAATTTTTTGAAAAAATCATCTAATTATTTGGGCCCCAAATAATTATAAGATCAAATATATTTATTGATATTTCAGCCGTTTCTGGACCGATGTTGACCAAATAGTTTATTCTGCCATTAAAATTGCATGTTCTCTCAAATTCGACACTCAGTTTTTCATTATCTAACAAAAAAATTGTGATGTGCAGCGCCCTCTCTACCAAAACTAAACTAGCCCTTTAAGTTCCCTTTAAGTTAGCATAATCTAACATTAGTTGTCTGAGCCTGTCACAAAGTCACGACGGAAGAGTTCCTTTACTGTATGTTCAGGCCCGAGGCATTCCGAGATGCAGGGTTGGTTTGACCTTGAGACGACATTAAGGAAACATTCGGGCTTGTCCCTTCCAGGTATTAGCAGTTCCCATCCAAACTTAAAGGTACTATGTCGTGAAACTTACGAACGAGGTGAGACAGGTTGGCCCGATTCCGCGCCATTTCGTAAAACTTCGGGTCGAATCAACGCGCGAATAACCGATTCAATACTCAGTACTGTACATCGTTTATACTACGGATTTCATGGTCTGCAAACTCAGTCTCCGTGTGCATAAATCATCATTCATCTCAAGAACGCCCGGCAAGAGAGAGAGCAGTATCGGAAAGTTAGTGCCTTGCTGACGAATCACACGTGCATGCCTGGATAGGCATCGAACCTACGACTTCCGCATTGGAAGCCGAAGGGTCAGAACCAATATACCAAGTAACCAAGACACTTCATCCTCGCGACCGATTACCTTTACATATTTGACCGATGCGTGGGGATGTGCATGCATGGTGGTCTGAACCGGTTCGAATCTGTCCGTATGTTATTTGGTGCGCACTAAACACTACATAACACCACTGACATGACAGAGCCAGTGTGCATTTCGCTCCCTGCGCAAGGCGTTCGCAAGATGGCACCGCGCGTCTGATTTACGAATCCGAAGCTTCGAGCCCGTTTACCTTTAAACTTCGAGTTTGCTCTCGTCGGTTGTCTTCCTGTCTTGAAAGTCAAGTATTTATTTGCCGCCTTCCTCTCTAACCGAATCGCGCAAACGTTAAACACTCACAAAACAAACTTGTAGCGACAGCTCTGTAGTGCTGCGCCCACGTGTATCTGATAGTTGATGATGATTCGGAGAAAATTAAACCACAGAAATAAAAAGGTTTACCCTTACCCTTAACTCTTCCTCTTTTTTTACTTTCTATATATCTATCTATCTATATATATATATATATGTCTGTATGTTTTGCCTTTCAATAATTATATATCTCTCTCCCATCTTGCTCTCTCTCTAGTATATCCTTCCATTCCTTTCTTTAATCTCTTATGTATTTTCTATTCTTCTTCATTCTCTCTCTTTGTTATAATTATTTCATGTTCTCTATGTATTTTCCATTCCCTCTCACTCTCTTTCTCCCCCTCTATATCTCTCCCTCTCTCAATTTTCTCTCTCGTATCCCTCCCAATTCTGCATCCTGTATCACATTTACCTCTTTCATGTAGTCTCCTTGCTCCGTCCTAATTCTCCCTCTATATCCCATCGCTCTTTCCCTCCTCCTTTATCTTTCCTCGTTTATTGCTCCTCATTTCATGTTAATTGCACAATTGTGTAGATACACATTGTATAAAGAGCTGTATAATGTCAATGGTTAGGTAAGATTTAAACTTCAGGAAGAGTTGTAACTTATAAAATTATCAAGTTTACGAGTCAGCCAGTTCGTGAAGTGACAAGCTCGAGAGACAATTAGTGTCCGTGTCGTTTAATAATATACTTTGTTTTAATACGCCCACTGATTTGCTTTAAAAGTGATCTATTAACTTTGTCAAATTTAACTAAAAACACTTGGAGCTTTCACAATACCCGTGTACATAGTGTTTTACTCATGATAACAGAAGGATGAATCGGGTTTGCTTTTTCAAATGTCTCCCTTACCATGCTTACTATGGACATATTTATCATTGAAATGAAAAGCGTTGCGGGAACGCTTTTTGATTGCATTAAAAAATCAATGGGCAGTAGATTATACAATCTTACGTAAATGTACCCTTTAATTTATAAGGTAATCAGTATTCCTTTTTACGAAACTATCACGCATCATTCAGAAGAATTTGACCATTCTATTGGTATAATTATGATTGAAGTATCAACTATCACTTTGGGAAGTAAAGAGATCACTTTAATAGTACATAGTTGAAATACGCACGCTCATTATAGTCCTGCTATTGGCATGATTGGGGAAGACTTGTTGCTATTAAGCCTAAGAATAACGGAATTGATTATACGGTGAGAAATACCAATAAAAGAGGAAACAGTGCACATAAGACATAAACAAATGGTTACAGTCCTGCAAAGAGATAATATAGATTGTTTGATTTATCCAGCAGGACCAATAAGTCAATTGTCGTCTACACTATAAAATATCCCCGCTTGATAATGCGAAAATTTTGCCCGGAAATGAACAGATTTTGCCAGTAAATTCAAATGACATTGCCCGAAATTTTTTTGATTTTGCCCGAGTTGGAAATTATGTTGCTCTAACTTAAATAATGGAAGTTGGCTTCAGCTAACTGTCCCACTTCCGCAAACCTTGCTCCTATAATGCTTTCCCTCTTTCATGGACAGATTTATTTAAGTTATTTAAAGTATGATCATCATAGGCGTAGGAGGTAGGGGCTAGGGGCTGCTGCAGCCCCCTGGAGTTTTGAAAATGGCCATATTCGGGCAAAAAGCCCCTGAAATTCTGGCAAATCATGTCATATTCTGGCGAACTCATGTTACATTCGGGTAAGAAATGTTATTTTCAGACTAAGCCATCAAAAAATCATTATAATTTTCGCATTTTTCGGGCAGCAAAGAGGCAAGGATTTTGTATTTGTTTGTTGCATGTCAGGGGAAAAAAGGCGTGAAGGAAAATTGTTCGAGTAAAATACCTCAGTCCCTCCTGAGAAAAACGTTCCCCCACGCCCATGATGATCATAAACTGTTAGCTTACTGACAAGGCTTCGCGTCTGAACGACTGATGAAAGACTATAGAGCTGCTGTCGCTTCTATTATGGTGGTACCCCTTATCAGCCTTGTAAAAAGACTAATAGATGATTGTGGTCATGTATTATGTTTTCTGTCCATGAACCATGTTAAATCTTTAATGGGTGAAGATAAATTGATAGCAACAGCCAACAGGTTCTATTATATTTATTGTTCTTTCAGATAACCGAAACTAAGTTCATGAAGTCATGAAGAATCATATAGTGCTCGGAATTTAATTGCATTCGATATTTAGGTTTATATTCCACATAATAAGAATCTTGCTCTACGATTGGTCAAAAGTTAATCACGTGATGAAATATAGTTTTTCCCATCATTGATAGGAGAAGTAAAGTTCGTTACACTGTGTACTATCTTGGGTGAAAGTGCGTTGCACTCACTACTATCTTCGGTGAAAGTGCGTTGCACTGTGTACTATCTTCAATTGTTCAATTGGTGCGCAACGTTTACGCGCGGAAACGCTTAATAGACAATGGTATAAGCGTCTTTGACTTTTAATCATAAATCTTGTTCATGTGCAGGATTGACAAAATTAAATAAAAGACTCGATCAATTGCTCACTATTCCAAACTTTTTAGCTCTTTGTGTTAGTTATAGGTCGTTTGTGAATTGATGTGGAATATAAAGCAAATAATCACCTTTTGGTTTCAGGCGATGGCAAACTATAACTTCCTCGGCGATCTGAATGTATACGCTATCTTTTAAGATTTTAATTTGAGAGCGTCTATAGATGGTTTCCATCCAAGGTCAAGAGTAACTGAATTCGGATACTCAATCGTCCATAGTATTCGAATTCGGATACGTCGCGCGAACGGGCGGGATAAAATCAGACATTGATTTTGTTTCTGTTTTCACTCGGTAAACTTTATTCTTTTTTTAAATGAAATTCTCACATATTATTCTCACGAATCTTACAATGAAATTGGTAAATGATTGAAGTCTCAAACAGTTCTTTCGGAGGGAAATATAAAGTCAATGGATCACTTTAATATAGTCAAGAGGAATATACTTGCAATGTTATTTGGCACTCAAATGGTTCAATGCCTATAGGCTAAACTACCCAAACTAACATTGAAACTTCAGCAAAAGTCATCTCCTTTGTTTTTATTTAGTAAATTTCCGCACTTCCACCAGTCTACCGACAAATTAAGACATTATCAACTCTTATATGCCGTCGGCTTATTGTGTCTTTGATCAATGTGTTAACATCTACCATCGATCAATGAATAGTAATTGAGGGGCGATAGTTATTTCGCGTCAACAATGATCGTTTTCGCCCTGATGTATACAATGCCCAGAGATACCGCCGCATGGGCATATAGCTAGGGGGTATATAGTCATTGTTTGTTTGTGTTTTTTTTTAATATTAAACTGATTGTATATATTGATTTTTGGTTAAGTGACAATCGGCAATCCAATAGTTTCCGAAGGTTCCGCCCCTGGATCCCTGCCAAGGGTTCTAAGTCGGCCCCTGCACCACATCCTGTCATTACTTTGCGCCGGGGGTATCGTCATGAGCGTGACAATAAACCTATAGGCTTATAATTGTTTCTAATGCTTTATATACAAAGTCTTCCAGTGGCGTTGAAAAGGGTGGCACGGTGGCACTTGCCCCAAAAAATTTGACCCAAAATAATAGCAAACATAATGGAAAAAGTTTTAGAAAAGAATAACGAAATACAAAGAGCACTTTTGTTATGAGAGCTAGAGTTGTCTGGTCTGATGAACTAGAAAATCTAGTGTGAAGTTTAGATTACTTTTACCCGGATAAGAGTTCGACTTCTGGTATCTAGTATTTTAGAGACAGTATTTGTACTGCTAAGTGTTGAAATGTTGGGAGTTTTGTCTTGTCTTTGTTTTGTATCAACAAGTATGGTGACAACATTATCGACTAACGTGTCAACATTTTACATTGTCATTTAAAAAGAGGAAGTGAACTTTGCACATTTTCCAGATCATTGATCCAATAATAAGAGTGGAGATATACATATCGACACTTCATCATCATGACCACGAGTCGTTATCGACAAAATAATGGCACCGGTTCAAGTGCGCTTCATTCAGTAGTATTGCCCGTATACTTCACTGACATGACAGCCGTTTGTCAGCCTATAAACTTCATTCAGAAAAGTTGTTTGTAGTAAAAAAAAGATGACCCTCAAACGTCGAGTTAAACAGTGACTTATGTTTACTGTTACTCCATTTACTGTCTCATTCACAAGGCAAATTTTTGTTTTCCATTGTGTTGGTCTAGTTTCATTCAGAAAAGTCGCTTGTAGTAAAAGGAAAGAAGTCTTCCTCATCAGAAGTCATGTCGAGCCACTCGACTGACTTTCATTGTCAGTCTTGTTTTTTATCTTAAGAAACTGACTTGTTTTTAAAATATTGGCATATTAGAGAGCCATCGATATCTCCATTATTGGCAAATCCATTCTACGGAGCCTATGGTAGCGTAGTATTTACATTGTAGCCGTTGGCCTTTGAAGCTGCCCTAGAAACATGTTTGGAGTCACGCTTCTTACTTCCGTGACTTCTTCGCAGTTTTTGTTATATTTGTAATCATATTTTTAATAACTCACTTTGAAATCTTAATAATTATGACGAACATGTTGGTATACTGTGTACATTAGTCACTTCCCGCTGCCATGGTGAGTATGAAATGTTGAGCATTGTACCCTTTTTCATTTCTCTATTGCATGAGTAAACATTCAACATCACTCAGTGTTTCCATTATACAATTTTCTTAACACTCTAGAATCCTGTGGAATGATAAAAACAAAATAACACCCTTCTAGCTTTGAGGGCGCTGTATGTTTGTCGTTTTGGGGGCATGTGCGGCGTTACAGGGAGTACACGAATAATTGTTTTCTGTTTGAGAGATATTGATTACAAAGGTTCGTTTTAAGGCGTTTCCTATCAGTTTTAAAAATTCCAAACATCCAAATAAAATTTGGATAGAGCTCACCCCACCCCTATCCATTTTTTTTTTTTTGGGGGGGGGGGGGGAATCCATCTCCGACATGGACAGAAAACTCAAATCATATAATGACTTTTTAAAAGTCATATGATTTGAGACGTGTAAAGCGCAGTTTTTGACACTAAATATTTATTTTGGGGGGTTTTCCAATTATTTTTTTAAAATCCAAAATGGCCCTGGACCCACCCACCCACTTCCAAATCTTATTTGGATGTTTGGAATGTTTTTAACTTTGCAAGACCCCTTACCGAATTAGCAAGAAAAAAGACATTGATCCAATTGACAGACGGATCTCGGATTGAGCCCCAGACAGAACCGACTCGACCCGATCCGACTGGTTTTCAGTCGGATCGGCTCCGTGTGCATTGCCACACGACTCCGATTTGGCCAGTCGGAAGCCTGTCCGGGCGGCGACTGAATCGGACCGACTGCGGCTTTCATTCGGGTCAGTCGGATTTGGTCGAGTCGGCTCTGTCTGCTCCGGGCTTTAGTCAGTAATGATTGTTCTAGTTTAAGTGTAAAGTTTATTATAAGGATGGTTGCGAAGAGTCAAAAGTAGTGTTGTTCTCTTGTGTTTTCAATTCATTTTAATTTGTTCATTTCTAGCTGCAATGATTCTGGAAAGAACTATTTAATTTCAAAAGTTTGTTTTAAACGTTCCTAATAAGTATCTAGCCTATCCAAATTACGCATTTATCAGGGATAAAATAATTGATCCGATTTCTAAACCAATTTAGGTTTGCCATGTCTGATGTTTCTGGTTAAAGTGTGAAAGTTATTACAAGGGACGTGCTTGGAGTATTGGTTTATTTTGTTTTTAATGTTTAACTTTTCAAACCGCAATGACTCTAGTCATGTGAATTCATTTCAGAAGCTTATTTTAGATGTCCCAAGTAAAAGTCTCAACCGTCCAACTTACCATGCTTACGCAATAGTTTCCAGGGACGAATAATTGAACTGATTTTTCAAACCGGCGCAGTTTGGCCATTGATGGTTATTTTCTGGTTTAAGTGTGCACGTATGGCACGTGCAAAGTTACGAGGAGTTAATTTAGGATTGTTTTCTTTACTTTTAACGTATTCTGGTCGTTTTCGTTATTTCATATGATTGTATTGACTCTGGTGGGTTTCAGAAGCATGTTTATGTGTGTTCCAAATAAGTGTCTCAACCGTCCAACTTACACAATGCTAAATTAATTGATCCGATTTTTCGAACCGTCGTGGTTTGGCCATTGATGACTTTTCTAGTTTAAGTGTTCTGCATAAATGGAAGGACAAAGCGAGCGCGCCACCTAAACCACACCTAACCAGTCACAACCCAATACACAATGATAAGCAACACTCTCATTAAGTCGTACAAAGTTCGAATGGATCAGCTTACACTTTACTTTCTCCAAGTGTTGTTGTCTTTTCCTCCTCTTTCCGCTATACTCGTAATATTTTGAAAAGGAGTGGAGAAAAAAATATATACTTTGGAGACGTTACCATTTGAAAAGCTTAGTTCCTAAAGGCGCTAAATCCACTTTGCATAACAAAAAATTGTTAACGATATCCGTACATTAAAAGGCTATAATATGTAGCTATCTGGAAATCCAATATTTTAGGATAAATTACAAAATCAAAATCAAAATATGGAACGTTCCATTTTCATATTCCCATAGACATGTGTAAAAAGTTGTACAAAGTTTATCCAAAGTTGAAAAAGTAGATTGAGCGCCTTTTGTAATTAAGCTCTTCATTTGTCTTTATTATCTAGATTAACTGGGTTCTCCTTCTGTCTTTACTTTGTAACGGCCTAGATTTTGTTCCGGAGTCAAGAAAAAAAAACTTGCGTCTTACACTAAACAAAAAATTAAACAAACACTTTGGTTTACTCTGAATTTGTATGTTCGCCAAGACAGTATTACTCTATTATAAAGTCAGTACACCGCAAGAGCATAAAGAGTGCAAAAGAAATGAAAGTAGAGCGCCGTCGCAACATCTAACGGTCGTAAGTGGGTCTTCCTTTATGATTGCTTTGTAAAAATGGCCTAGTTTAGTTTCCCGACGAAGTCAAACCTCGAAAGACATGAACGAGAAGAGCGTAAGACGAGAGCACAATTAGCGATAATGAAGAAGAATAGTAAGGAAGCAAACAAAATAATAAACTGTATGATAAAAAAAAAAGGAAACGTAAAACAAACATTTTGTCGTGTTTTATAACTGAGAAACCTATTCTCGACAGGCTAACGTCGCACAATCATCCGGTTGACGCGCCATCTATAATTTGGTACGATTTTTCTTGGCAAGTGATGTTCGTATAGTGTTGATGTTGTTGTTGTTGTTGTTGCTGTTGTTTTAGTTGTTCTCATTATTGTCATGAGAGAGACAGAGGTAAACAAACAAAAACATCAATGCGGCAGGGGGTATATTTCCTCCCCTTGCAAAAATTCGTGAACGTTCACTGCCCCTTCCCTCTGTTGTGAAGAAACATTAACAAAATATTAAAAAAACACATGACGAGAGGTGACGCTAGACCAGGAAGCGTTGCGGTAACATTTCATCAACTTCCCAGCAATATACATGTATAATATTAAAGCACTTACAGTTGTATCCCAAGGGCTACCTCCCCCACGAGATGTATATCTCCGCCCCCCCCCCCCCCCCCCCTCCCCCTGATGAGGACTGACCCTGACTAGGAATATATGTTACGCCTCTAGATCTCTCGAGAGTGTTATAAACTAGTTTAGAATAACATAACAGAAAACTCTCGCGAAAAAGGCCAGTCGAACAAGGCTAGATACTTAACCTCGCGAGAGCTGACTTTTATTTTATTTTCCGAAAACACTTAATGGATTACTCCATTTCCTTAAGCGGGTGCTTCAAAGTGAGCATTCGCCCTTTTTAGTTTGTATCATTATTTTGCTGCCATAGATTCATAATTCCTAGAAGTGTATTAGATCATGAAACTAGAGTAATGCGTTCTCATTTTCATATTTTTGTGTATTTCTTTTAGGCTGTTATTAGTACATAAAGTATGATGTGTTCCCATTTCATCACGTATTTGTATTCCTTTATATTAAGTTGTTGTTAGTGCACAAAGTATTATAATGTGTTCTCATTTCATAAAGTTGTTCTTTCTACATGTATTGAGTTGTTGTTAGACAGCCCAGTGAAGCTGACAAAAATATCCGGGAAAAAACATTTTTAGTGCTCCTATACCCTGCGTTAAAAAGAGTAACATGACCTTCTGTGGCCTTCTTATTTCAGTAAATATCATAAGTTGATTTTCTCCCTCAATCAAAAAAGTCTGAAATATTTTTATTTTGGTTTAAATTTAATTCATTGATCATGTGTTTAATGCCCAAGTATTTGTTTCATGTTGACAGTATTACTTACGGCTATGGTAGATTGATTGATTGATTGATTGATTCAATCATTCATTCATTCATTTGTTATAAAATTATATAAAACCAGCCGTTTTTAATTATCTACCTCTCCACGGAGCATGTATTGGAATAAAACTAATCTTGTCTGTATACACGTACATCATAAAGTGCGTAACAGACATAACACACACAATAAAAACAACTGTCGTATACAATACGTACATTATGAAATTAATTCAATTTAATTCAACAAAACATCAACAAACATTTATTCTTTCAGAGTAACTATTTTTATAAAAAGCGTTTTACTTTTGAAATTGTATTGAATAATTTCAGCAAATTGGCGGGATCTGATCTCGGATTCCGTCGACCCAATTCACAAACTTTAGACCAGTCCTAGATTTGATTAGATTTATTGTCCATCTTGGTAAATTCACACTGTGTACATGTCAACATAAAATTATACATAATTCAAAACAAATATGCAATCCACATGCGCTTATGCTGCACATAGATTCAATCAATTTAAATTTCATACTTCCCTCTGCTATAAATTATAGACAATGGGTGCATGCTTGAAAGAGAGTGGCTCTCTGTACGAATTGGTTAAATCATGTAAAGTATATACGCACATAATAATTTGACGTTACATTAGTGGCATTGATACCGGCGGCACGTGCCCAGCCTCACCCCACCCCATTATTTGACAAATAATTTTTTGTAAACATATAAGAGGGACAACAATATTTAGAAAGTCTTAAGGTGTGCGACCACGCCAGGCACCTCTATGTTACATCATTATAATAATGATAATATTACATGTATTACCATGCTCATACATCAATGTTTCACTTTGTTTACGGATGGCCAATATTCTAAATAACTATTAATAGTGTTTGTTCATGTGAAATAAATTCTTTATTCTTTAGATTCCGTATGATAACTTCAGCTTGAAGCTCGTTTGACATTGGTCTATAGATATGAGATGAATCGATCAATGGATGTATGTCGTCTGTTTTTAAATATTATTTGACATTGTTTTAACAATGCGGGGTTGATTTAAAAGAAGAATATGCATGTACCATCTAGAATAAGGCCATACAAGTTCATGGGCAAACTTGAGCTTCTACTCTCCGCACTAAATCGTAATACGTCATGTAAATAAAAACAAATCATCAGCTATGTAAAAAAAAAAAACACACACACTCATTTTGACGGCAAAACAAAAATTAATTCATACAAGATTACAATTATTACCATCCTGCATCAAAATCATGATTGTTTTCTTATTGTGGATAACGATGGACATGCTAGGCATGGTATAAACATGCTAATTGACAGCTCTTTATCACTCAGGCTAGGATTCACACACTAAGTTTAAAGTTGGTCAAACAGAATGTTAAAACTTGTCAGATATCATTAACAATTAACAGTTATAATTAGATGAGTAAAGTATTATAGTAAACGGTTAAGTTACAGGGCTGTATTCATTCAAATAGCGGCCGTTAACACAAGAGGGCGCCCTCCAGACACTTAAAGTAAAGCGCCAACAGTTTTTGTTTTATATTATGAACGTGATGTTTCATTTCAATAAGTATTCAGTAGAGAGATCACCAAAACAATTTTAAAACCATTTTGGTGAATTTTTCAAAATGTGTAAGATTAAAAAGAAAAATCTAAAATTATTGCATAAAAGCTTGTCTCCAACATTTAGCCTATATCGGATATACGTAGATATATTTCAGTCGTTTCTGAACCGATTTTTTTTTTTTTTTAAGTTGATTATTGCTTTAGAACTGTATGCTCTCTCAAACGTTACACTTAGTTTTTAATTACCTGAACAAAATATTGTTTCTTGAAGCGCTCTTTGAACCAAAACTGAGCTAGATGAAACTTTAAAGTACATGTACCGACAGAAGTAGTATGAATTGTCACTAAATCTCCTTTGCAAGTTTTACTTTATCGCCCCAGGAACTTGGCGGCATTTCTACGCAGATGTCAATCTTCCCCGCGACAAGAACAAATTAAAGATGAAGCTACATGTACCACTTATAATAGATTATAAGTCTCTAAATGTCCTTTGCGGGTTTCAATTTCACTTTCCCGCTCGCCTCAATGAATCGCCTGATCTCGCTCCAGCCATTTGGCGGCATCTCTACCCTGTCGTCGATCTTCCCTGCGACGAGAACAAGAGATGCGTTCTCAAAAGTAGTTGGTTGTCTCGCTCTCAGAACCTCTATCTGCGTCTGGTTTTTTACTTCGTTGTCGATCCTTTCCAGTGGGAAATCGTGAGCTATTACTCCGACATTTCCTTTACCTGTACGTTGTTTGTAATGTTGATTGTAAAGAAACAGGATAAGAAAATAATTGTTACAAATATATTATTTTAATCGCGTTACATGAGTGGGATTCAAAAAAAGTGGTTTATATATTTTGGTCTGGTATTTTCTTCGTTGTCAATCCTTCCCAATGGGGAGTCGTGTGCTATCACTTCGATATTTTCTCTACCTGTTATTTAGTTAATTATGTTGAATGGGTAGGGATGTGAGGTAAAAGAATTAAATGTTTTTAAAAAATAGATCGCAAATAGGCTATTTAATCGTGTTACATGATTATAATTCAAAATGTGCTTTTAATTTTGCAAGCCTAAATTCAAAAAAGGTGAGATAATTGTTTCGTATGAAAGCAAATACAAGGGTGTCAGGGAAGATGACAACTGGAAAATACCGTTAAGTGGGGACCACCAGGCAAAGAACAACAGAGAATTATATTTTTGGTACTATTGTGTGATATTAAATAGATGCCAAACACTTTGCAAAGACTTGTGTAATTCATACACAATACAATGAAATATCAGCATTTACGGAACCAACATGGCCTCATGGTTCAGTATGCGCCAAACGTCTGCGAGTGCGCCAATTCTATTCACGCGTGACGCGCATGACTGTTTGGAGACAATAGAATCAGGGACGATGCGTTCGTCCTAGACAATTATGTCTTCGTCTGCAGACCAATGAACACATGCTTTAGTATGGTGATGCGTTTTCCATTTATATAATTTGTCTGGAAACCTATTTTTCTGAATTTGTTGGTGGAATGGTCTACTAAAAATGTTACCTTTCATTTATAAGAATATTATTATTGGGTGTCAGCTCCCTTTTTTTCATTCAGATCTTGAATTGATAAACATGTTTGATTTGAATAATTTGATTTCTTACCAAAGATACGGGCAACTGTCGGCAAGAACTTGTCATAGAGGGCGTCCATGACATCGGTGACTGCCAGCCGTCTGTTGTGTATGGAGTGACATATGATCACGATGTCGTGCTCGCGTTCGTTAATGAGGAAGTCATCGACGTCGTTGTAGGGCAGTTCCACATATCGGACAATTGCGCTGTTATCGAGCTCCTCAGAGAGTTGGGTGATGAAGGACGTCACGTTCGTCTCGTTCGCCGATGTGCAAACCGCTATGGAGGGTTTGTGATGAATCTACAAATTAATCACAATGAATGACAATAATGTGTATCTGTTTTATTGTTTTATACATTTAATAATCTTTATAGATATATTAAACATTTATTGCACAATTTCCGATTGCTTCGGGTTCAATCTCGTCAGAGAGTTTTGTGAAGACCTGAAGACCTCGTGAGTTACGACAGACCTAAATTCGTGTTACTGGCGAGCTCCATTGTATTTAGTGTCGTTATTGTAACACTCATTACAGTCAAATTATTTACAGATCACATTATTTTAACCCAACTTATCGTTATCACGATTCACATCCGTGTAATTATAGGCCTAAATATAATCATTATATTTACTACTTAGATTACTTATTATTTATTGGTAGCTTGTAACTATAAATCATTGTCGTCATTGTAATAATCGTAAGATCATGTTTACCCTTTGTTATCATAATACTCATCAGTATAATAACCAGTATAATTACTTTTTGGTAGAGGAGATAAAGCAATCTGTGGATCGGTATCCTCCCGAAGTGTCGGAAGTTCCTCCATGCTCCTAGGGAATCACGATCACGCATCGCAGCATACACACCAAATATCACAGCGGCGCATATTCCCGCCATGCCAGGGATGCCCCATTTAAAGACTCTCCAACATGTCCCAGCAGCTATAGAGGAAACAATTTATATGATAACGGTTCAGAAATGGGTTTTGATTTTTCAAATGTCTCCCAGCCTGATTATGGTGATATTTATGACTGAATGAAAAGCGTTGATATTCTAAATTAACTTTGTAGTTTCAATTTGTAAGTCTTCAAATGGCATTCAATGTTATTTTGAAAAGTTTTTAAAATGATATAAATAAAAAAAAGTAATAAAACAATAAAACACATAACGAATTAAAAACAATAAAATACATAATAATATGAGTTCTTAATAATAGTGTATCTTTGGTATATGTTTTTACTAAATCATTATATTAGAAGTAAAACATATTTTATTTCACATCTTGATAATGAAATGCACAAAACGTAGAATATCGCAAATATATTATGGAATACAAATAAATAATAGACCTATATTTATAGAATATATTACAATATAAACAGTTGAATAAAGCAATGTTCTTAATCATTATAAAATGATGCTACTGACATAAATGCACCAATACTTTTTTGTATATGTACTATGCTTAGGTGACTGCAGGTGTCTCCAGGACTCATTAAAGGACAATGAAACCCAAGCAAAATGTTGCTTTCATAGACTTGAAGAGATTAGGAGGAATAATCTCTGAAAGTTAAGAGCATGATCGGGCAAGAAACAAGAAAACTATGGCTCTTTTAAAAGAAGACTTTATTGGCGAAATGCACTACTTTGATAATTTCAATCATGATTTTAGAAAACCATTCCATACAAATAAATCACTTGAAACCTTTACATTTTCCCATATTTGATTTTTAAACAACATAAATAATCAACGAGTAATGGAACGATCTTCAAAATCCAATAGTATACGTCACTAATGCCATACTACGGTATACGTTTCTCGTGAAAATCACCGTAGGCCAATCTACTAAGTAAAACCATACATGAAATATAAACATATTAATTCATTATTTTCTTCCTATTTGCTCGCTACAAAAATAGACAAGAATATTACAAATATATCCGCAATATCAACTATAAAATTACCCGAAATGTGGTGGTTAATGTCGATACAATCTTTAGCAAATCACGACAAAATTGGTAAATCCGCACGTGCCCTCATAGACCCCCATTTATGGAGCACACGCACTACATAAACAGACACAAAACGAGATAGAAAGTAATTTACCTCGTTTACTTCGCAATTCTTAGTTAATCAATTGACCTAACAAACGAGATTCCTTTACTTTAAAAAGGAAGACAAGTTTTTACAGGCCAAGAAATCGAATTTTTCGATACATCCTTGATCCTTGTCATGCTTGTCCGAGCTTTGGCGTATTCACGATCGATATGGTACAGCTGCAGTTAAAGGGATAGTTGAGTTCTGGTAGAGAGAGTACAGCTTTAGTCAAACTGAATTTAATTAGTAACCAAAACCTGCACCATTATATTACAAACTAATAGTTATAACTCCACCATGCTCAAAAGGAATAAACAAATCACAAACGACTAAGTAAAAAGCATGTTATCATTCAAAAAAAGCTGTTTAAACTAAAGAGGGCGCTTTCAAAAATGCATTTGTTTTAACCATTTTAAATAAAATATTGTGCATGTGATGTTTTGTTGAAATAGTGATTAGATAGAGAGATAATCAACAACTATCTAAAAACCTCTTTGAAAATTTTTGAAAAGGGGAAGCATTTTAAAACGAATTTTAACGAAATTATCGAATACTTGTGGGGCCCCACATCTAGATATTACAAATGATTATGTTTATGGATATTTCATCCGTTTCTGAACTGATTTTGATCAAATAAAGTTTATTCTGCCATTAAAATTGTATGCTCTTTCAAATTTGACACTCAGTTTTTCATTATCACATAAAAAAATTATTTTGTGTAGCGCCCTCTCTACCAAAACTCAACTATCCCTTTAAGGCAACACAGTAGGCCTACAATTCATTTTCAATCAAATCATCATTCTTTTATTGAAAATATTGTGTTTGGGTGCTAATTAAGATGATAACATTCTCATGACCTCTTTTTCGGGTTCGTTCAAGGTCATATTACAAAAACAATATAAAACAAAAGAAATTCTTAGTTCTGTCATAACTTCCATATGCTTTGCCCTATTCATCCCAAACTTTCACAAAACCATGTTTAGGTTATATTCTACAATGTAGACTACTTTCTTTCTTGCATGATGAAGGAATGTTTTTCAATTAATGTTTTAATTTCACATTTTTTAAATATTTCATATTTCAGGACATTTCATTACGTAATTTAAGAACAAAGTCCCCTATGAGGGAAATAATAGTCTACATTGTTTGTATAAGTATACTGGTCATCCCTGCCAAGTTTCAATGCAATCAGGCCAACAAAAATTAAATTATGATGGTAATCATGATGCCTTGTTTGTAAAAATGCCATTTTGAGTAAAATGCGTTTAAAGTTTTCCCATCATAATCAAAATAATAAGTGTTTTCTTCTCCAAAATGTAGGATTCTAATAGAAAGGGAAAGAATTAAGACTTAAGATTTGCTGAAGTGATTTTTGAAAGTGTAATGCATATGAAAATGTTAAAATCCCATTTTAGTAAATAAAAAATTAAAAAATGAAAATTTTGAATTTGAATTGTACTGTGTTGTTCACAAAGGGTAATTGTGCGCGAACAACAGATGTGTGCACGTACAGCGCGCGAGCACACATTCATAGTTTGGCTTCAATGATGTGACGACATCCGGTCCGAGCAGATGAGTTCATTGTAAGTTACACAAAAACAGGTACTTTCTATATCTTCAAAGAGCCATAGTTTTATTGTTTATTGTCGAGTTATGCTCAACTTTCAGAGATTAATTACACCTCCTTATAATCTCTTGGAGCATATGAAAGCAGAATTTTGGTTCGGATTCATTGCCCAGCCTCGCCTCCCATCATGCCCAGCAGTTGCCTCAATCGGCAATTAATGGGACACCTCACCGGTTCCCCTCGACTCTACGTCCTGACTGATGGACCCTGTCGAGTACCCAAGTAGAAGTAGAAGTATTATACGTCCCCTATAGGCTATAGTATACGTACATGACCATAATTGCCACCAGATCTGAGGAGCACCCACATCTGCATCAGTACTCCGAGGAATTGATGACATCACTCCCACGATTGCCGTAATAATTTGCTGAATCCCTCACTTGACTAGAAATCACAGTTCTTCCACCAAGCTCATGATATTATGTCGATATGTGTTTGACCGTTTGCGCCAACTCGAAAAAGGCCGGGTAGAGCGCCACTGTGGAATATAAATAGAACACGGGGAAAACCCGGAGAGACCCGGAGATAGACGACGAACAAATGGATGAATTTACGAGGCGAGGGGGGGGGGGGGGGGGGGGGGGGGGGGTGGCCTCGGGAGGCTGCATGGGGGCTAGCAGCCCCATGATAGTTTTGGAAATGACCATATTTGAGCAAAAAGCACCTCAAATTTAGACAAACCATGTCATATTCGGGCAAAGTAATGTCATATTACAGATCGGGGAAAACTAACGCATTCTGACATTTGCGCACATCCAATATGTTCACTGACTATATTCTTTCACGTTGCTGGTTATAGGCAGTAATGCAAACCATATCTAGGCCTACATTATTTCCCATTCCAATAATTCAACAATTCAGCAAAGTCATTATTGTATACCACACGTGACATCAACACTATTCACTGACCAAATGATATATTTAATTATGATTCAGAGCTACTAAAGGCATTGTAATACTCTCATGAATACATGCATGTTCATGTCGTCGAAACATTCACAGTCATTACTGCAATACATTCATGTTATACCAGGGAAATATACCACCTCCCTAGTTATACATGAAAGTTAACGTTGCATACCAGTATTACAATCATGCTTACCTTTTGCACGCCCGTACATGTAAAGTGAAAATAACCTTACCGGTATACTATAAATACAGCATGTATGTAATGTATACAGTCATTGTGATCCAAGTGCTATATCCCCTGGATAGTAGGATAATGTTACGTATGAAAAAGTTACGATTGTGATTATTTCAAAGGCACGCACAAGTTCGTCATTGTCGATCGCTGCAAAGAGGGCAAATGTCAAGTGCAATATAGTTTGTATCGTACACACTCGAGTCGAATTAACAATGTCTTTCGATTTATACATCATGATATCAAAGTACAAGGCAGTTGTATCTAATAACGCTTTATCGATTTAATATATACCACTCTATGGTATATTACTACTGATGTTCTGCCAGGATATATGCCTCCATTTATGCCTTTATAGCTAGGGTATATAACCAGTCCATGTCACTATAGTCATACATTTGAATGTATTTCTTTGTCATATAATGACTAGGCCTGGTTATGAAGTTGTATATCCTATCATACAATTATGTTAATAATAATATATTCCGTTCAGCTATGGCTCTCCCCAACAAGTATAGTATCTCATCACTAGTCTACATGCATGAATAAGGGCACGACGCACTGTATGACACAATAGTAATAGCAAACTATATGAGTAGCCAGTTATATTTCATGATAAACAAATAAGTTTGACGAAAATATTATAAAAGATAACAAAAACAACACTGACCCGGAGACTGAGAAGAATTATATCATAGGCCTACAACGCTTACATGATACAAAATCATATACATTGTCATGTCTTTATAATTTTCACCCAAATCATCGCCATCATCATCATCATCATCATCATCATCATCATCATCATCATCATCATCATCATCATCATCATCATCGCTATTATCATCATCACCATCATCATCATCATCATCCTCA
Organism: Echinarachnius parma; assembly: GCA_037951105.1. Lineage (NCBI taxonomy): Eukaryota > Metazoa > Echinodermata > Echinoidea > Clypeasteroida > Echinarachniidae > Echinarachnius > Echinarachnius parma. The sequence goes on along the minus strand of JBAMJV010006998.1, from coordinate 101,024 downwards.
TCATCCTCATCATCCTCGTCATCATCATCATCATCATCATCATCATCATCATCATCATCATCATCATCATCATCATCATCATGATCTATTGATCTTCACCAATCATCATCACTATCACCAGTAATACTGCACTGAACCAATAGTAAGATGCTTGAATAAGAATTTGGTAGTCTCTAGTACAAGCGTATTTTAAATAACATGATAAATATCGAATTGTATATACCATCTTGACTATTGATTTTCTTGCAACTCTATTATGTTTACTTTTCTTAAATCTAAAATCATAACAACAAAGGTGAATACTACCACGTAATAAATTAAAACACAATCAATAATGAGGTAAATAATATCGACACAAACAAAAACAGCTGGATTCAGACTAACATTTTCAATTTAGCCTTGATTCCATCCGTCATCTATATGCAGCGCTGAAGATATAGCCTAAATGTGTACAATTCGAGTTGATAAACAAATAAAACCTGAGATGTGGTTTCAATATTGCATCATGATCAACGCTCTGTGATGTAATTATATTTATTTTATTGAAAACTGCCATCAGAAAGAAACATATGATGAACATTAACTTACAGTAATTAAGGAATTTGACTCCAAATCGAGGACGTTAGTTGTGCGGTCCGTACTTTACCGGAAAACAATTGGTGCATTTGGAGAGTTGGATCGTGAATGAAATGAGCAAAGTCAAAATGAGTGCCACAGAGTTAAAAGAGCAGGGAAACAGATTTTTCGGGTCAAGGAAGTATGAAGAGGCGATTGGCTGTTACAGCAAAGCAATCGTAAGTTTATATTTCACCCTTTCTTGGCATTACATGCGCAATAAACTATCATGTTTGGAAATATTTTGCTGTAAAAATAAAATCTTCTTTGACATGTGTAGTCCCACCTGCCACAAAATGTGTATGGCCACTTCCTTAGTTGACTATTGTCTTGAATGTTGAGTGTTGAGTCAACAATGACTTGTGTCTGAGTGTTGTATAACAATCAATATTGAACTTAAAGACTGAATCTCAGCCGGCATTTGCATAAATGAACATTACTTTAATATAAAATATCTGCCTTGATAATTCACATGTACTGTAAGTCGGTATAAAAGCGGTTATTGGCGGCATTTAGCATCACATCACATCGGGGTCATGGGGTACGGAAAAGAAGGATGACTCCTGTAGACTTTCCGGTCTTCTCTACGTTCAGTACGTTGATTGTTGCTACTGTACGTCTATTATAATCTTCAGCTGCGCATGCATTGTGGATCTGCTGTTTTGAATCTTTGATTCCACCAAGGTTTATCCAAAAGATTCTTAAAATTATCGACAGTTTTTGCTTCAACGACTTTCTCTGGCAAGCTATTCCAGTCTAATACCACTCTCTGACTAAAAGATTTACTTCTAATGTCCATGATTAATTTGGAATTTTTGCTGGAGATTGAGTGATATTTTAAATTTGTATTTGATCATAAACTTATACAATGATTTCAGCTAAACAATTAGCAAATATCATGAATATTATTGCTGTACCTTACATTTACATGCATACTATATGCATTCTGGTTGTCGGCCCATTCTGCAGCTTGTACGCCTTAATAACGGTACAAACAAATATTTATTTTGAGCTCTAAAAACCAATATAATTACACTAAAACTTTTGAGTAAAAGATGGCATTGTAATTATGTAAGTTCTAATTTTCTCTGACTGACTGACTGTCATCATGCACTAGAACTTGACACAGCTAGTATCAAAGCCCATTGTTTTCCTTGATTTCTTCCTGGAGTGAAAGTGAGTTATCAAGCAAAGAATTGCAGATTCTATTTGACAGTAAAACATGCAATTTTCTTTTATCAACAGATGAAGAACCCATCAGACCCCAAGTTCTTCACAAACCGAGCCCTTTGTCAAATAAAGCTACGCCACTGGGACGAGGGGGCATCTGACTGTCGTCATGCGCTGGAACTTGACCCAGCCAGTATCAAAGCCCACTTCTTTCTTGGTCATGCTTTGGTTGAGGAAGAGAGATATGACGAGGCTATCAACAGTTTCAGGAGAGGTTTGTCTGATCACTACTTCTACCAATTGATTGATTGATTGATTGCTTGAGTGAAATTCAGACTTTGAATTTTGAAGGTTTTTCCATTATGTTATGGTGGACGCTTTCTTTAGGCTACATGATTGATTGATTGGTTGATTGATTGATTGATTGATTGATTGATTGATTGATTGATTGATTGATTGATTGATTGATTGATTGATTGATTGAATGATTTATTGATTTATTGATTTATTGATTTATTGATGGATGGATGGTTGGACGGATGGATTAATTGATTGATTGATTGATTTTTGTAGCTTATTCTACTTCATTGTGCACATTTTCTACTAACTCCAGACTGAATGCTTAAAGGGACTTAGTAACATTGTCCAAATCCTCAAAAGCCAATTGGAATTATAGCGGTTCCCTCATACCTTGTTGTATTCGTATTAACAATAAAAGCATGGGACAGGTTTCGGTTTTTCAAATTTCCCTTTCGTTAAAAAGATATTTATGATTGAAGTGTTCAGATGTTGAATTATCCACTGGATTGTCGAAACCGTGTACAAAGTGAGTGCAATGAGTTAGTGAATATCACTTTACATTTTTGCTCATTACTCGGCCATATAACGTCCATTTAACTTGACATTTTCACACAGCACCCAGTGGACATATCAAATAACAACAATATACAATGGGCCGTATGCATAAAAACAAGCAATTGCTTATAAGCAAATGCTTTAAGCACAAGCAAGAGCTTGTCAAGCAAAAGATCAAGTTCAAGCAATTGCTTAAATTCGTATGCACAAGCCTTTGCTTGTGCTCAAACCTTTTGCTTGCACTGCCAAGCAATTGCTTACGTGTTGGACAAAGGATCGTTACGGTTGTGCGAACATCGCACTGCAGGGCAACAACGCTTCGTGCCCGACCTGGCAGCAGTATTTTTTATTACGCAAATAGGGGGAAACAGCGCGGAGCATCAGGGGGGTTTCTGTGCAGATCGATGGACAAAAATTGCCGTAAAAAGTATAAAATAACAGGAATTTGATCACAACATAACCTCTGGAATATGGAGCTTGAAATCATCCTGAAACGGTACGAAAATTGATCCTTAAACGCGAATGCCCTGAGTAAGCAAGAGCTCAAGCTGGTCTGGATGTGCTTGAAAAAACGCAAGCAATTGCTTATCAAGACAAGTAAAAGGTTCGTTTTATGCATACGGTTTTAAGCAATTGCTTGTTTGGTAAGCATTTGCTTACGAGCAGTAAGCAATTGCTTGTGCTTGTAAGCAAATGCTTTTGCTTGCAAGCAATTGCTTGTTTTTATGCATACCGATTCAAGCAAAAGGCTAGCACAAGCAATTGCTTGTTTTTATGCATACGGCCCATTGTACCAACCATTCGTCACTTTTTGCACATGTCAACAAAGATACTAGATCCCTTTAATGATTGATTTGAACCTGTCTCTTAATTCAGCACATGACCTTGCTCGTGAGCAGAAGGTAAACTTTGGGGATGACATAGCATCGGCGCTCAGGGCAGCCAAGAAAAAGCGGTGGACCATTCTAGAGGAGAAGAGGATAGCGCAGGAGATAGAACTCCAAACTTACCTCTACACACTCATGGAGGAGGATAAACAAAGGTGAATCTCTTTGAGAAATATGTGCCATCCATCATCATTGTTATTCTCATGTTCATTATTATTATTTTCATCATCATTATCGTATCATCCTTGTCATCATCATCATTATCATATCATTCTTATCAACCTCATCATCATCATCATTGTCTGCATTATCAGATCACATCATCATGATCATCATCATTACTATCATAATCATCAACATTAGCCTTTATATCATTGGCATCATTGGCATCATCATCATCACCAATCACCATCATCATCATCATCACCATCATCAGCAGACCATCATCATCATATTCCATTTGAGCATCATACTTATGATATCAAAGCTTCATCATTATTTTCACTTTTATCACTATCATTATGCCTCCGCAACGAAGTAGCCGGAGGCATTATGTTTTCGGGTTGTCCGTCCGTCCGTAGGTACGTCCGTACGTCCCGTTCTCGTGATCGCGTTATCTCAAGAACCGATTGACGGTTTCTCACCAAACTTGGTTCATGTATGTATCTTGGGGTGCCAATGATCTGATTAGATTTTGGGGTCATGAGGTCCAAGGTCCAAGGTCACAGGGCTCATTATATATGCAAAAATAGCTCGTGATCGCATTATCTCAAGAACCGATTGACGGATTCTCACCAAACTTGGTTCATGTATGTATCTTGGGGTGCCAATGATCTGATTATATTTTGGGGTCATGAGGTCAAAGGTCAAGGTCACAGGGTTCAATATATGTGTAAAAATGCATCGATCTCACAAACCGGTTGATGGATTAATTTCAAATTTGGTATGAGTGTACATATCGGGGTGGCAATGATCTGAGTAGATTTGGGGGTCATGATGTCGAAGGTCAAGGTCACAGGACTCAATATATGCAAGAATGGCTTGTAATGGCAAAGTTTCAAGAACTGAATGTCAGATTTCTATCAGACTTGGTACCTGAATGTATCATAAAGAGTCAATGTAGCCAATAAATGTTGGGGTAATGAGGTTGAGGTCAAGGTCATAGAGACTCATTATACATGCAAAAAAGTTTGTAATGGCAAAATCTCAAGAACTAGATGTCAGATTTCAATCAAACTTGATACCTGGATGTTTCTTAGGAAGCCATCAAAGTTTGGGGTCCTATGGTCAAGGTCACAGGACTCAAAATATATGAAAAATATATAAACAAATTAATTCAGTGCATGTTAATTTGGGCTTGATATTAAAATCGTGTCATAGCAGAGGCATTATTTTCGACTGCGCGCAATCGAAGATCCATCTAGTTATCTATATCATCATTACATCATCATCATTATCATCATCAAAATTATCCTATAAACAAAAAAGACAACAAAGCAAAACAGATTGAGCGCTCTTCTTGCATCTGCATAAATAGATGTTATGATAATAATTATCTGTAAATATTGCAAGATTGCAAGTTCTGATTGCAGTTTTTACTGAACACTATCAGTTACAAAACATCTTTTATGTTATCTTTTTTTAAATCTTGTTGTTTTAACCTTATTTCAGAAAACTGGATTCCCTTGAGGACACCATAGATGAGAACAAAGATAAGGAGGAGAAAGACAAAGACACAAAAAGTACTGCGAGAAAGGACGTCGAAGAAGACTTTGTAGGTTTCTTCTTCTTGTTATTTTTGTATCTCATTTCGTTGTGTAATAGTTAAAAGGATGTTACTTGTTTGTTATTATTCTTCTTGAAAATTTTAATCACGTATTGTCAATTCCTTGTCAACAAGTTATAGTTAATTTATTCCTGTTCTCCCAAAATATTTAATTCCCCTAGAGTTTACCTGTTCAGGGCTGGTCCCAAAAATACTTAGCTTGGGTCTGTATAGTCAAGATTCTTGACCTGTTTTGAAGTTGCATACACCAACTGCACTGAGACCACTCAACGCGCACTATATACCAAGCAGTGATATTCATGCCCCTGTCCAAAACAAGGTCAAGACGCTTTGGTGGAAAATGGGCGTGGAAAAAATCACCGGTTCGCAGCGCACGTCAATCATTATTCATATGAGCATGCTGCGAGCGCTGAACCATTGTGTGTACGATCGCTACGATCATCGCGCTACGTCATAATGCCGCGGCCAATCACGTTTGGCTAGGTGCCAATGCTAATTAACATTATCCTTAGTTTGCAAGAGGGAAATCTACGGAATAAACCGGACTGTCTGCCGGTTCCAGATTACCCAGCATGCGACAGTGCAGCGCATGTCGGCTGCTAGAGCTAGCTACTAGTATTGGTAGGCAGTCCGGGCAGCGGACTAGGGTCTGTAGAGAATCAGTTACATGTAGGATTAAAATTAGTGGTGTATCTCCCCCCCCCCCCCCCC
>JBAMJV010006998.1:0-92500 GCA_037951105.1 Echinarachnius parma | reverse complement strand
TGCCTCTATTGATGAAGAATAAAAGTTGTTCACAAGATTTTTGTGGGTGGCCCCACAAGGGCCCTGTGGGCGTAACAGTTTTTTTTTGGGCCCTACCATAGGAAATATACATTTTCATCTTCTTCTCCAGAACCAATGATTAGATTCCAACCAAACATGGCAGGAATCATCCTTAGGGGTAGAGGAATCGAAGTTGCTAAAATGGTGGGCGTGGCCCTCAGGGGGGCCCTGGGGGAGGGCACCAAGTGTAAAAAATATGTTAATTTTAAATATCTTCTTCTCAAGATCCAGAAGTATGACAGGCCATCGCAGAATGGCCCCATAGGGTCCCTATGTGAGTGGGGTTAATATGCTGAAGTGGTCAGTGGCTGGTGAAATGTGTTAAGCTTTGTCTTATATGTGTGTCTGTCTTTTTTTATGATTCACCCAAACATTATGGTAAATCATAATGTTAGGTACAGGGGATCAAAAGTTATTGATTAAATAGTACATCACATTATAGATTTTGGCATGATTTCAACTGATTTCATATCTTCTGAGGGTGCCAGAGAGAACATGCGCCAGATGTGAATTGATTGACCTCAGGTGAGCGTCGTGCCCCCCTGGGGCTCTTGTTTGTTTAGCCCCTGATGGCTGCAGGCAAAGAATTTGAATAATACACTTTTTGACAAAGAAAATCTTAATATTATTTAAAAGTAACTAAATTGTTATTAACATTAAAAAATTTCTTTGGGTAATGAATGTGTTTTGTTGTTATAAATTAGGTAATATATTAGGTTATTGATATAAAGGTTGAAGACCTTGTTTTTGTTTGAATCCTTTTGTTTGTGAAAATTAAAATTGCATATATTACAATTTGAATTTGTTCTTTTTTGTATGATAACATTTTTAATACGAAACAAACAATTGATTAAGCTCACAATTCAACAGTGCAATTTTGTATAAATCAAGCATTTGATTTGTCTATTTTGCAATTTGGTCTTTGTTTATTTATTTCTTGTTTTTCTTGTGTGCTCTAGGACAAACATCAAAAGGAGCTAAACCGATTATTTGCCACAGTGGATGAAAGGAGAAGAGTAAGTAAAAGTGAGATTTGAACCCATGAAATGTAGGCCACAAAGATCTTTATTCGCATTTTTCCAAGAACTATGCATATTTAAAAGCATCAAGTGTGCTTAAAGGGATCTATATGGCGTGGTTGTTTTCATACTTTATATTGTTTTCTAACACTCTTTCTTTTGTCAATTTTGTCTGGGGGCTTTTCTTTTTGGCCACAAAGACCTGTATTGGCTTGGTGTGTCAATTGAGACTCTTTGGGATATTTCCAAGAACTATGAACTTTTAAAAACATCTAGTGTTCTTAATGGGATCTAGTTACTATGTATAGAATAACAGACAAAATGTTGAATAATCTGTATTTCCATGGGAATAGCGCTATATAAGTAACCATTAGTATTATATGTGACTGGCTATAGCAAAACCTGGCACTTGTCGGTAAAAATCAAAATGTAGATTTTCATGCCATTACAAAGGCCTCATCACAAGCTTTCATTTGATGCTTTGTTATAACTAATTGGTCAATACTTGGCGAGGATATGACTGTTTCAATTTTACAATCGTAGGTCTTTTACGCACATTATGTGACCTTAAAATGCCCATTTCTTCAAAACATGAATTACCGACAATCGCAGGGTTTTGCTATAGCCGGTCACATATAAGATGGAGCCTGAGGTATTAAAAAACGTACAGTTGCTGGGTTCTAACTTGTGTTATGTAGCAAAATAAAAATCATCTTCTCCAGGTTTTGGACATTTTAGAGCAAGACAAATGAAGCGACTGTTTCATCTTTCTCGTTTCTGGACACTTTGATGATTGGTGCTAAATTACAAAGACCATTTTCAGTGTATTTTCTAAAGAGCCTTAACATGATCCATCGGTAGCAGTTATTCATGAAATCTTGTTGTAGATTCCGGTGTATTTCATTCATTACCTGAGTCAGACAGATTTGATAGCTCTGCGAGATAGAGAACATGTGTGTTATGAACCAAAATAAAAATCCAACCTTTGGTTTTGACACTTTATATACAGGAAGACAAATTAATTGTCTGTTCCACGTTACAAGACTTGTGTCAACGTCATTTTGATGATGGGTGATAAAATGCCGAGGCAATTTTCGCTGTATTTCAGATGAGCATTCAGTAAATTCCACTCCGGGTCCTAAAAGAGAGAATGTATGTTTAATTATACCAACATAAAAAATCACCTTCTGAAGTTTTTGACAGTTACTGCAAGACAAATAATGTGTCTAGTAGGTGATAAAATGCTGAGACCATTTTTCACTGTATTTCAGATAAGCATTCAGTAAATTCCACTCTAGGTCCTAAAAGAGAGAATGTATGTTTAATTTTACCAACATAAAAAAATCACCTTCTAAAGCGAGACAGCTGATGTGTCTAGTTGGTGATAAAATGCTGAGACCATTTTCGCTGTATTTCAGATGAGCATTCAGTAAATTCCACTCTGGGTCCTAAGAGAGAGAATGTATGTTTAATAAATACCAACATAAAACATCACCTTCTGAAGTTTTTGACAGTTACTGCAAGACAAATGTGTCTAGTGGTTGAAAAAAAATTGCCGAGACCATTTTTCACTGTATTTCAGATAAGCATTCAAAGTGAATTCTTGGCTGGGGCTTAAAAGAAGAAAAAAATACTGTTTTATATTATACCAAGAGGAAAATCACCTTCTAAGGTGTCTGACAGTTACTGCAAGACAAATTATGCGTCTAGTGGGTGGGTGATAAACTACCTAGAAAACCTATCGCTGAGATTTTACGAGGCGGAACTCGATCCTTTAATCACGGAGAACCCTAGAGGAAGTCAATGATTAGCAAGCTTCGCATTTCTAGAGTTTGGTCGTAAAAACTACCAACTAGCATGCAATTTGAGAAAGTGTTCTGTTTTGCTTTTTATCATTTAACAACTAGGAGTTGTCACCTGATAGGGGTTGAGTGGAGGTGATAGATAATCAGTGAAAAAATACAGCAGGGGGGCTCGGGGCGAAATAGCCCTTGATATGATTTTTTTTTTTAAGAGCTTGCCGCAATGCCAAAAAGATCCCCTGAAAATTCTCACAGAATTAAAAGGAAAACATATACTGATTGCCATTTTTAATAATGGAGGTAGGCATGATATATAATATAGAAATATACGTGTAGCCCCTAAACAAAATAAAATGTTATATTTTCCCTCTAAAAAGAATCCTTAGGTCTGTAATTGTCTGTTGTAAATGTCCGGATGACGTTTTACGACCACTCGCGATCTCTTCCACCGAAAAAGTTCCATTTACGGCATGACCCATGGGGGTGATATGATACTCCTTTATGACCACCCTTAGATTGCACAGTATCAAGTGCATGTTCTTAAGACATCTCATCATATTATTTTTGACTTGTTCAAAGTTTCCTTTGTCCATTTTGGCCTTGATACACACTGTTATATGATATGTAAACAAAAAATGTAAACAAATTAGTATGTATACATGTAATTTGTTTGTTTATGTAGGAGTTGTATTAAAAATAATTCATCAAATGCAAAATAAGACGAGCCTAATATAAATCTCATAAAAAGGAAAGAAACAGGGAGTAACATTTTGCCCTTGCAAACCCCTGCCCCCCCCCCCCCCCACCCACCCCCCTTCTACTACACACTTGCATTGTTTTTGTTGGATAAGTAAATCATGCTCAAATACTGTTTCTATTCCTCTCTATATCCTCTTTCTATGTGCATTGATAGGTACTTAATTTAAATATTGCACTATATAATATTAAATTATCATTATAATTTATATTTATTATTACTATTAAACAGAAACGTGACGTTCCCGACTACCTGTGCGGGAAGATCAGCTTTGAACTCATGCGGGATCCTGTCATCACGCCCAGTGGCATCACCTACGACCGCAAGGACATTGAGGAGCATCTACAGGTTTGTTAGTTTTTTTTTTTTTTTTTTTTTTGTATATAACTTTACAATAAGGATCATTCAGGGGTCTTCATAAACAGATCTAGTATGTAGGTTCCTAGACCATATATGATAGTGTTCTTCTGCAGAATCATGAACACATGATTTAGTATGATGATGAGTTTTCATATTATAACATTTTTGGTTAAATAAAACCTATTTTCTGGCCTTTTTATGGTATGGACTACTATAACTGTTCTCCGTCATATATTAGAAAATTATTATTTTGGGGTGTTTGTTCCCTTTAACCTGGTTTTGAGAAGGGCGAAGTATCATCATTTAATCTCTTTCTTCCAATCACTACAGATGGTGGGTCACTTTGACCCCGTGACGAGGTCCACGCCGACCCAGGACCAGCTCAAACTAGCCCTCACACTTACACTGAGTATCCAGTGTATAACCCAGTATCATGAAGGGGAAAATATCATTTATTCTTGTTATCTCTCTTTTTCTTCCAATTTAATACAGAGGGTGGGTCACTTTGACCCCGTGACCAGGTCCAAACTGACCCAGGACCAGCTCATAACCAACCTTGGCATGAAGGAGGTCATCGACACATTCCTTATGGACAACGAATGGGTCGAGGAATTCTAACCACTGACTATTTAAAGGATACAGCTCATCTTTAAAGACTCCATTTTGGTAGTTAACCAGAAAGCCGAAAAAGACTGAAATTACTGTACAATTAAAAGGGGACTGGAAAAGGACTAGCAGAAAAAGAAACATGGAGAGGTGCTCTGGTGAATTGGCCAGAGCTCTGAGCTTCGCACAAATCGACTTGATCGGTTTGACCTTTGTGACCGACCCTGTCACAAAGGTCCAAGCTGACCCAGGACCATCTCATATTGAGTTAAAGGGACTTGAAGAAGACTAACTGATGATCAAACCTGAAGAGGTATGAGCTTCGCACAAATCAGCTCGATCTGTTCGATCCAATTAATGCAGAGGGTGGGTCATCTGGACCCAGTCACAAGGTCCAAACTGACCCAGGACCAGCTGATAACCAACCTGGGCATGAAGGAGGTCATTGACACATTCCTTATGGACAATTATTGAATTCTAACAACGATATCATCTCAAAATGTTCTGTTACGGACTTCGTTTTGGTATTACAAGTTGACCCAAAAGAATGAAAGACTGCATTTACAATGTAACTAAATGGACTGGTGTGGAGAAGACCAGCTGGTAATAAAAGGTGAAGAGGTGTTCTGGTCTAGTGGTCAGAACTAGTGTTTAAAACCTAGGCCATACCTCTCGAATGAAGACGTAAATAATCATACTTGATTGAACACATCTATAAAAAAAAATTTAAAATAACCAACTTGGATTGAAGGAATTCATGGACAGCAAGTGTGTTGAAGAATACTAAGAATGAGCTCTAATGTTTATTCACGCTATGACTTACTGAAGAACTTCCATGTTAGTGGTCACTAAGACAAAAAGACTATTCACTACTATCAAAGAGACTGGAAAAAGACTAGCTTATACTAAAACTTTGATTGGAGGTCGTAGACACATTCCTCGTGGAATACGAGTGGGTCAAGAATTCTATGGACTATCTTTAACCCCTTGACTACGGGAACCGGTTGGGTTGTGTACAAAGTCTATGGAGATTTCAGATTCGAGAAGGGAACGGGTTAATATGGATATATATAATATGGTTAATGTGGATGTGGTGTCCACATTTGTCTTTCAGCAAGACAATTAAAGGGATCTAGTAACTTTGTTGACATGTGCAAAAAGCCATGAGTGGTTGATACAATGTATATTGTTGTTATCTGATATGTCCACTGGGTGTTGTGTGAAAATTTCAAGTTAAATGGACTTTATATGGCCGAGTAACGACCATAAATGCAAAGTGACATTCACTAACTCATTGCACTCACTTTGTACACGGTTCTGACGATCCATTGGATAAATTGACATCTGAACACTTCAGTCGTAAATATCTTTTTAACGAAAGAGAAATGTAAAAAAACAGACACTTGTCCCATGCCTTTTTTGTTAATAAGAATACAACAAGGTATGAGGGAACCGCTAGAATTTCAATTGGATTTTGAGGATTTGGACAATGTTATCAAGTCCCTTTAATCCACATTGCTGCTCTCTACCCAGGTGTATAAATGGGGACCCGGTAGGAGGTGAAAGCCTCTATGTGAACGATCTTCTCAATGCCCATGAGACGCTTGGAAGGATTGCTCCCCAGGGAGTGGAGATGGTGCACACAATGTGTGCTGGTTTGCATTGTATCCCATGACCGGGGTAATAATATCGTTGTAAAGCGCTTAGAGATGATTATCAATCATATTAGGCGCTATTAAATTGAGTATATTATATTCATTCACTCCTTGACTTCCTAAGGACTTCATGTGTGGTCTCCAAGATTTGTTACTCTAAGACAGCCTGGAAAAAGACTTCCACAGCCGAATCAAGCTGATAATGAAACCTTGGATCGAAGCAGGTGATTGTCACTGTCCTCAACGAGTAGGAATTCTAAGGACTTTACAAATGTTGCCAAAGTGTGATGTATTGTGTTCTCCAAAGGACTCAATTTGGTCTTTATGTGTTGGTTAATACCGAGACTGTAAAACTGTACTTTAATATTAAAGAGACTGGACAAAGACTAACTGATACTGCAACTTGAACTGAATTGAAGGAGGTCATTAACCCGTTCAGCACTGGTCCCGAAAGTACTCGGGCTAGGGTCTATAGAGAATGCATGTTATAGCAAAATCAGTCAGTCCTGAACGGGTTAATACAGTGCACATTCTTCATTGCCTATGTCTGAGTCGAGGAGTTGTAGCTCACTTTGGAAAAGGACTGACTCTAATCGAAGAAGCTACTCAACAAATCAAGACTGTTTTTACAAGTTAATAAGGAGAGTTGTGCGTATGTACATGGAACTGATGCTAAACCTTGGCATTCCTAGACTATATTATTTTGGTATAACATGCATATACTCCATGGACCACAGCCTGAGTATTTTCAGGACAACTCCTGGACCCTGCATCATAAAACTTTTGCAATTATTGTAAGTGTCCAATAATTGTAACAACCATGGCAACAGCTTCAATGCTCAATGCTGATTGGCTGTTACAATAAAAGTTACAATAATTGGACACTTACAATATGATTGCAAAAGTTTTATGAAACGGGGCCCAGGGCTGCAGGGGTTAATATCTTACTTAAAAATAGACACTGAACTGGTTGTGGAATTCTACCCCATTAATTAATTTTGTTTTCAAGTTCTGACTCTCAATTTCAAAAGTTACCTTGCTCGATGAATCCTGACTTTGTTTTACCAGTTGAGGAGACTTATATGTCCCCCACTGTGCAGAGACATGGAATAAAGGGTTTCTTTGATAGTTTTCCAACGCGTTGGTGCGCACTCAGTTTTGCGTCTTTGTTTAATTGTATACGCAAAACAAACAATGACATTATTTTATGCGCAAAACAAACAATGGCATTAAGCGTATTAGATGCGCCACGGTTCTGGAGGCTCAATGTCGATTGATTTTTATGTCAAAATTTACGAGCGACTTTTTGAAATATTGAAGAGATTTTCACTTATTTTGCTATAAGATGAACGCAATCCATGATATTGATGAGTGATATAAAACAACTAACTAATGTGCTTGATTGTGATAGGCAATCTATTACCTCGGTGGGCTCAAAATGACTATTACGCTCAGCTACGCTTCGGGTAATAGTCATTTCGAGCCCACCTCGGTAATAGATTTGACTATCACAAGAAGCCCATTCGTTAGTTGTATACTAACCACCCCAACAAAATATTCTTATAAATGAAAGTTAACATCTTTAGTAGTCCATTCCACCAACACGTTCAGGAAAATATGTTCCCAGAAAGAAAATTATGTAATTGGAAAACGCATCACCATGCGTTTATGAGTATGCATAAGACTACATTTTGTCTAGGGCGAACGCAACCATGAGGAGAGGTGAAATTAATTGTATTGTTTATAAATTACACAACCCTTTGCAAAGTGTTGAGCATATATCTAATATCACACAACGGTACCAAAACATAGTAATGTGTTGTTCTTTGCCTGGTGGTCCCCTTTAAGCTAAAATGAGTGTTGTGGCACAATTGGAGGGGGGGGGGGGCTTTACTCTCAAAAATTAACAAAGCGAAGTGCCCAAGCAATTGTCCGTCAGTGTAACATTTTATCAGCATTACTGATTTAAACCTAGGGTTATTAATATGTACCATGATAGGGTGTTGATTATGACTAGTCTTCCTCCATTGACAGCATGTGGCTAGAGTCCTCCCCGGGGAGTGTACATAGTGCACAAGATGATTCTTGATTCTTTGGGTATTAAAGCCAAATAACAGTATTGGGAAAGTTACTGCAACTATATACACAGTTCCGCACACGCAGTTAAATTGAACTTTGTCAACGATCGTTTTATTTTGGAACCTATTAATGCTCAGTTAGTCAATTTCAAAGCAGTTTTTGTCCAAATCTTTACATTAAAATCTAAGTTATGATATATTCTTTCACGTGGTAGGTGAGAAAAGCATATTTTTCATTTTGTGTGTGCGGGGAGTTTCCTAATGCTGTTATTTGGCTTTAAATATACTCGGTAACATGGTTGGAGGACAAATTGCAAAACTGTGTCTTTAGGAGGTGAAAATACATACATGTACATGTATTTATAATTGCCCGGTAATACAAAAGTTTTTTCAAAAATATTGGGATATGAAAATATTTCAGATTTTGTATTATAATGCTCTTCCAAACCTCATGTTCTTTTTACTTTCTCAATGTTTTTGTTTGCTTTCGCTCATATCTGAATCATCACACCTATTTTGCAAGCATAGACGATTGTACTGAAAAATAATTCACCAATCTAACTAATTATTTTTTGTAAGAGAGTGAAGTTACCAACATCTTCATCAAAATTTGTCTGTTACGAGGATGCATTTGTAAAAGCCCGGTCACATATGACCGGATAGTCTAAACGGATGCCCGACGGAGAATAAAATATTAGATCTGTTTGTCTCCATTTGTAGGCGCTTCTTGTCCGTACCTTGTCGGGCGATGTACACGTTCTTCTATCCCGCGGAATGTTTTGTGCATAAAACAATCGAGACAACACACCGGATAATTTTATTTCGCAAATTTTCTATTCGTCGGGCATTCATTTACGCTTTCTGGTGATATGTGACCGGACCTTTACATTTAACTCATGACTTCGACATATAGTGTACTTTGTAAATCAATGTACATGCCTAAATATCTGAAATGTGATTAAAATGTGGTATATTTATGTGAAATGAATAGGGGACAAATTATATTATTATACTCTTATCATACCTTCCATATTAAAGAAAATGGTGAGCCCATGTTTTTTTCCCTGGTTATATTACTGCATAAACAGTACTTCTATTTTAGGTTTTTGTTTTTTGTTTTTTGCATTATATTGCCAAGTTGATAGTATACAATGAAACCTTGTTTATAACGAGCTATGATATAACAAAATCCTGTAACAAGGTCATTTAGCTGATACAAGGTGTTTTTTGTTAATGGGCCCAAGCGCCTCGTTATAACGAGGTTCCGCTGTAATAGAATTGCTTATTATCAGATTTGTGATGTAAAAAGATGATTTTTTTTCATTGAAATTGGTTTAAGGATTATAATAAGCCATGGTACATAGATAAGTTTGTTATCCCATTTGGAAAAATTTGTTTTAGTTCTAGAAAACTGCAGCGCAATTTTATCTGCTGATCTTGACAAAAGGGAATCAAAACAACACCTTTAAATCAAGAATGATAGCAGGTATTTGTATTATCATATATGAGTTTATATTTATATATATTGCCATTGTATATAGTACCATAGACTTGTGCCGAGATTTATATTTATTTAGTGAGGAGGATACATACAGTATGTATGTACTAGATTTATTGTTTAATACTGTACTATACACACAATCAACTGAAACTTTCATCATATTAAGCTATCGGCTCTGCGCGTGTTGGGCTTTGCATGTACATATGGATGTTTATGATCATAAAACCATTTGAAAAGGGTCAAAGGACTATTGGTTAATTTTCATGTTAAATTCAGCTGCAAGTATGCTTGTGTATGTAGTGGGGAATCGTCAGAGAACAGTTGGTGTCCTATTAATTATTCATGTATCAACATTATTTTGAAGAGGGCAATAAAGTCTTTTCAACGTATTTGTATGCTATTTAATTGTGAAGATCTTCATCGAAGTACTGCGCCAGTAGTATTACAGTGGAACCTCATTATAAAGAGCTCTGATATAATAAACAGAACCCTAAAGTGATTTTACTGCTACAAGCTCTTTATATTCTTGTATTTGAAATAACGGGATACCTGATATTAAAACAAGACAATTGTTATGGTCCCAGGGTCCTTTTTATAACGAGGTTCCACTTTAACCTCGGGCTATTCATGTTTGTAGACATGGTTCCATGACATACACGTCTAAAACTCTCAAGCTTTATGCAAAATTCCAGTTTATATAAATGAAGGGAGCGAGATTTTGATTGAAGAGAAATTTTGGGGCCAGGAAATTTGTCTTGGGGGCCACTCAATATTGAGAGGAAGTTCATTTTACTGGCTTGACCAGGGCTTGGTATTCAATTCAATACTTAGATTAAAGTGATACCTGTAAAGTGTCAGATATTGCACAAAATGACATTTGAGACTTCAATCCTATATCAATATCATTGTAAAATACAATTGAAAGATTTGTGAAAGTTTGAAAGAAAACGAACACTGTTTACCTAGTGAAAAAAACGAATATTGAGTTCATATTTTATCACCGAATACTGATGGTCTGCCATACTTTTGTCGCAGTAATGAATGATCCGTTTGAGATATTCGCACCCGTGTATTTTTACACACGTAGTACATAATTCATGGAATTTGAACTCGCTCGGCTCAAAGTTCAATCTCCGGAATTTTCTCACGGGTGCTGCATGCGGACGTTCTCAGCTAAGACAATTGCGTTGATTAACGCTTTAGATTTTAAAATAATGATTTTCAATGATAATTATCTTCATACTAAAGGGACATTTGAAAAAATCAAACCCTATTTTATTCTTCTCTTACCATAAGCTAAACAACACGGTAGAAGAGAAATGAGGAAGCTCCAAGTAATTTTCGTGGATTTGGACACTTTACAGGTATGACTTTAAGTAAGAAATTAAGTAAAAGTAAAAAAGTAATCTAAACGTATTTGTAGACATGACATTAAAATTTTGTAAGATTTTCAAAAATCAAATCTAAATTTGGGCCTAAGTATGGAATTGAATACTGGCCCAGGTTAGTATATAGGTAGTGTGGACCCCTGGATCATCATTAGCTAAAACTTGAATACCTTAACACACACTCGCACAATACACACACACACACACACGCAAATCAATTGTAACATTGCAATTAATTACAAGTCAGAAAAAATGCACATTTGAACCGTTTCATAAAACACTTGCAATTGTTGCAAGTGTCCAATTATTGTAACTACCATGGCAACAGCTGGAATGCTCCATGCTGATTTGCTGTTGACCTAATAGTTGCAATAATTTGACACTTGGGCAATTCCACGAAAAAGTGGACATGAACTAAAAAAAACAATTGGCTCTATTTCAAATCCTATTGATTTTTTTCTGGATTATTTTTCCATACAACATGATCCTATGATTATATCTTTCAGTTCACATGATTTTTTGTATTCTCGGGTGTCTCCTTATAGGAGAAACGGAAACCATGCATGAAACTCCACACATGGGATTACCCTGTGCAAATTTCAGGAAAATCCTTATATTTTCCAAATTTTCTGGTATTTTTATTATTTAAGGCACCAGATTTGATGACTGATAATCAAATTGCATTTTCAGATTAAAATTTCAGTCTTTTGAGTGCTCTAAAGTATATTTTTTAATTAATCAAATCCTCCGGACAAACTGTAATGTCCGTGACGCTGAAAAATGTAATGTCCGTGACGCAACTTTTGTTGTCTAGATCACATATACCTGGCCCGTTTCGCAGAATCCAACTTGGATTCAATTCATCATTGCCTTGTTTACAATTGAATACCTAAATCACCTTTGTGAGGTCTCAGAACTCACAGATTTTTGCAAAGATGTATATGGATGCAAAAAGTCATGTCCAAAAAATGTAATGTCCGTGACGGCGCACATTTTGCAGAATTACTCAGTAACGAATTGGATAAATGTTCTGAAACTTTTTTTGCATACTTAACCAGGCTATTGCTAATTGTAATCAAAATAAAAGTTAAGACATTAGGTAGAGGTATGAATTAGTAGTGGCATTGGAAAGTCATGAAAATACGGTCTGTTTATAATGTCCGTGACGCTGGAGTTGCCCACTTACAACAATTCTAAATGTTTTATGAAATGGGGCACTGCAGATTTGCTAATTTAGTCACGTGATCTGAATTGCAATTGACTGCAACTTTACAATCAATTGCGATTCTTTCTGCAATGGGGCCATGCACAGACACAAATACATGTATAATGAGACACACACACGTGCACACCAACATACACATACACACACAATATAACAATAACATCACTTCATTATGAAGACCAATTTGATATGTCTTTTATTCTCATTACACCCTTTGGGGTTACAAGAAAAATGTCAATGTACCACAAAAAATTAAGATGATTTATTAGGAAAAATAGGAGGAAAATCAATAATCTGATAGCAATTATTTGTTTAATAATTTTGGAGAATGAAACTAAACTGTATTTTCTTCCCTCTTGAACATACTAGAATTATAATAATATATCGCATACACACTATCTAATCACTTTAGAAATGACAAATAAGACGTTTCAAAATGATTATGCAAGTA
The DNA here is from genome assembly GCA_037951105.1 of Echinarachnius parma. Taxonomy (NCBI): domain Eukaryota; kingdom Metazoa; phylum Echinodermata; class Echinoidea; order Clypeasteroida; family Echinarachniidae; genus Echinarachnius; species Echinarachnius parma. The sequence continues at coordinate 79,598 of JBAMJV010006998.1, read as the reverse complement.
TTGAATCTTGGTCTGTATAATTTCCTTTGTCAAAGCATATACATACAGGTTTTTTGCTCAAAATGCGATACATACTGCACTAAATCTGCCTATACATAATAATGAGCATTTTTTTACTACTATCAAAGCAACGCAATTTTTTCCAAAATATGCAAATAATCTGTTTTACGAATTGTAATGATGGTCTCTAAAGCTGGACAGAATCAAAGAATGAATCTTTTCTTACATCAAAGTAAGTATATAAAAGATGGTGATTTTCCTGGCGAAATTGAGATTTTTATTTTACAAATCTATAGCACCTATCCTTTTCTTTTCATCCACAAGACTGATCATTCACTTTAATAGCTAAAGCAGAGAACATAATATCTATAATTCATCTAGGCAGTCTAATTCTGAAGGCATATTATCGAATATATTTTTGGTTCTATTTTCAAAATGGCAATTAAGCATAAATTTCCAATTCATTTCTTTAATAGTGCCTCCCTATTTTTATACACCCCACTGCATTTTTAGAATATTGATACAAAATCTACCGCAACACAATAATCTTCATTCAAAATGATTCCACCATTCAATTCTCATTCAATTTCAAAAAAAGATTTAATTAATGCTTTACAAGATACATGAAACCGAAGGAAACTGAAATATGGTTGAAAACGATTGATTATTAGCCTCCCATCCGATATACATTATTATCATCATTATTATTCAAATTTCTCATTCATATAATTACGTAGAAAGAAGACACAAAAATGATAAGAACTTTACAAGGTTTTTTTTTCTCTATTCACATTAATGTTAACAAAGCACTTTTAATATTAATAACGAGTAATAGTATAATGACCCAATCATACCAAAATTATCATAGTCGTTTAATAATTTGTAAATTACCCTAACCGTATGTGGTCCCATTTAGACCATGATTTCATCGAGGAAAAAAAAATTGACAAAAAAGAACAGAATTAAGCCTCTGTATATAATACAAGCATACACACCAAACGGTGTAGTATTGTTTTCGTCAGGCCTGTATCTCCATGTTGGCCAATAAAACTCAAAACAGTGGGTTAAATTTAACCCCAAGTTAACTTTTTAACTATGGGTTAAATTTGTGTCACCAGACATCAGAAATCCATGGATGATTTAACTCGCATACTAAATTTGGTATCACCATATGTGTGTCAAATCTAACCATCCCACAGACTAAAATAACTTGGGTTAAATTTAAACCCTCTGATTAAAATTCCGGCCATTAACTCGAACATTTGTTGACAGAGCATCATATCTGCACCGTACAACACACCTGTCTATGGGGCGGCATGCCACTACATGTTAAACGAGTTAAAGGAATGATATTGAAGTCCTTTCCCTCTCTCTCTCTCTCTCTCTTTATGACGATCCTTCCATTTTAATAATAATATATTTCACATGCACGTGGAATGACATCATTTCATGAAATATCATATCATAATAATCATTAATAAAATAGTTAATCATTTTTTTTCAATAATAAGCATTTTCATTTATTTTTTTTTGTCTTCTTCATTATTTCTATACACACAAAATTAAGACACTTCCACCGTCGGTTACTGCATTAGTTTCCAGGAAAACGCATTGAAATTTTAATAGAACCCCCAAAACGGGAACAAATTTAGAACCGCATGCCCTATATTCAATATCAATATCCCCAACAAGTATCATTCGAAAAAAGTCTGAAAGTAGATAAACCTGTTGCTTCGAAATTTCATCTTAATCATGATGTTACATCATGAACCTAACTTATCTTTGTATCAAAGACTTCATTTTTCAAATGGAATTTCACGACCCCTTGCCTTTAACAGCTTCCAAGGGGGCCCCATTTATTAGGCTTTTACAGTAGTACTCTAATAAAATTTCAATAATAATATACAAGCTCACAGGTACATGTCGCCGCATACATGTGAAGTATTCAACACCAAACCAGAAATAAGAAAGATTACATTATATTCATAATATATATATATAAACAAACAAATTTGATAGTTCCTATAGGTTACTTACTAATAATAAAGACCTCTAATATTATTAGTCATTTCTAGGGATAGCAAAGAAAGGGGGGTTGAAATATTCCTGATGAATGCTCAAATTAATACTCATAAATACAATAAGAGTCGTATCGTGGTCATTGGTTTTCTTGGTTGCTTTTGTTTTCTTCAAAGTCTGATTTGATGAAAGTTCTTCTTTTCAAGCATAGAGTATTTCAATTATTACTAAATTCTCTTTTCCATTAAGCATATAAGATGAATAATATATATATATACCTACAAAAGCTATGCTCTAAAATATGGGGTTACAAGTTTGATAACAAATAGAAAGGCTTAGATAACATACACAAAAAAGCAAAGTAACGTTTTTGGAGAGAAAAAAAAGAATAATTAAATTCTTGACTGGTAACATAATTAGTAGCTATAGTTCTTCTACTTAAATATATACAGGTTCGAACACATAAGAATTTAAACTGATTTGGGTCAATCCATGTATAAAGCAAATGAAACAAGAATTATGAACATGTGTTGATGATTTTTTTATATTATAAATACAGTATAAAATAATAAGTACAAAACATGTATCACGTAAACCCAATTTAAGGCATTCAACTCGATATATGGGGAATAGTCGAAACACAGTCACTGTTTTTCAAACTAAACATTTCTCACCTCTTCTTTGACCGGCCCATTTCCATAGTTCTACACAGAGAAAGACTCAAATTGTTTACCACATCTTATACAAAACCAGCTTCAGCTAGCCCACCCCAACTGTTTTATTGCTTGTTGTAATAGTGAATGTAGACCTGCCATTTTCCTGCAAATATTTCTAAGACAATCCGAAATGACGAATATCGTATTTGAGAAAGCTTTATAATTTGCCCTGATAATTTTCAGAAGGAAAAATAAACCTGTTTGATCGCTCTAGTGACTTCTTCACTTTAATACATGTAGGTAAAAACATCAACCAGTGAACAGGGGAAAAAAAGGTACAAAATTATCAACATTTCTTGACAAAGGCAACATACATTGTTCCTGTTAAAACGCAGGTCTTTAAATAACACATTTGATGACATTTAACCAAAATCCATACAAAAAAAAATGACATTAACTTCTTCCCGAAATGTCTTTGAGGACAATTAGTGAAGGTAAGCTTTTTTGTCCACTTTCATCGATCATATTCAGGCCACATACAGATGCATTTCTTCTTTTTTTTTAGTAGCAACAATTTGGGTGAAAATTATGCAGACCTACCATGTATGTTACCATACTGATGACAACGAAAAGCACCCTTTGAAAAAATAAAACCGAATGATGATAAATCGGAAAATCTATAACTCATCACAAAAAAAATCTTTCCTCTAAATGATCACGACCAAGCCAGACACTACATAAAATTTGAATCCCCCTTTTCAGAAATTTGAGTAGAAACTGAAGAGTGAAACATTCACATGAACAACGAAGACACACTGAACGAAAATAGCGAGCTTGCACTTATTACAATTCAAATTTAATATATGAATGCATTTTTGTATGATTTAATAAGTTTTAGTTTCCACCCCCACAGCACATAATCCATACCAATAAAAAAAATTAAAAAAGATGGAAGAAACAATTACAAAATGATTACAATCATAATTTCATAGCAAATATTCTCGCAAAAGAGTAATAGTAAATGTAGCAATACAATGCAAAATAGGGTTAATTTTCATATAGACATGTACATGTATGTCAACGCTCGAAATTGGCGTAGGCCCGATGGCCCGGGGCCAGTAAAAGTTGCGGTCGGGCCAGTAAAAACATGAAAATGCCAAAGTTTGGTGGCCCGATCGGGCCACCAAATGTTTAAACCATAAGAAGACAACATCAAGGAATATGAATCTCAAGTTTGACACCTCTTAAAAACACTTTAATTGTGATTTAAATATTTGCAAGAAATGAAAAGGACGGACATAAAAAGTCGCAAGCGCACTTGCGCTAGTTGAATTAATCCTTATTTATGCCTACAAATATGTGCTATTTCCTCATATGAACACTCTCCCTTGAATTATCTACTTCTTGCATGATAAATCATGGTAAAATTAAACAACTTCCAGAGGTGTGTAATGACTAAAAGTAAAAGCATATGCTTATGCTGTTTTCTTAATTTCCCACACACCCCCTGGAAGCCTTTGCAACATGTAGAATATAAACATAGAACAACCAATCCACAGAGGGAGTATGTGTGCATACTAAGACCTATCAAAACACATGTCTAACTTTTCACATTCATTCATATTGCAAAGTGCAGTGTGCTTGCCTTTGCGATACCGTCCGCGATACCGTCAATAAAGGGGAATAATTTCATCTTTCGGATCATTATTCATATTTTTGAAGGTATTAGAAAGAATCATTTTTACAAGGTAGAGACTTGTGACTATTTGGAATTATTTTAGCTTGTAAAATAACAAAGATTTAAGTGATTTCATTTCCCGATTTGAAAGGTTATCTTAGCTATGCTCAGTCCCATGTGTGTTTTTTTGTGTTGGAGATTTTATGGACCATAAAATAACAAAATCGTACATGGAAAAGAGCTTAGTTTCATCAGTTGATGACTCTTAGATGAAACTGCTCGATTCTAGGTTTTGTTTTGTTTATTCAGTGATGGATTTCTTTAATGATGGTGGTAATTTTAACACATAACTTCCATAATTTACCAATTAATGACCAAGTAGTCATGACCATTGTTTTTCTTTGTTTGTAAATTTTATTTTCGGGCCACCAGAAAAAAAGATAATTTCGAGCATTGGAATACAGTAACAAATGAGGCTAAACATTGCCCAGTACCCTGAAACTATGAATATGGTTATTGTTTTAATTTTACTTTTGTTTTTCCTTATTTTTTTCGGGCCAGTAGATTTTGGTTTCGGGCCACCAAAATTGGAAAAATACTAATTTTACTGGCCCGACCGGGCCACCAGCAAAAAAAGTTAATTTCGAGGGTTGATGTATGTAATTAGAATAATTGTAATAGTGAGCTTTGGAGAGAAAAAAAATGGTTTATACAGTAGTCTTCGCTTAATAATGGGGTAACCTTTAAAGGGGTACACCTGTTAAGGAGTAGGTTTCGACCAAACGTTCTTCATGGGGACACCTGTTTAAAGGGGTCAAGTATACCTAGCTAATCAAGCGGAGACTACCGCAATAAAAATGAAGAGGGGACTGGAGGGAAGGACGTACGCCCCCGTTTATTCAGGTGGTTCGTCCGATCCAGTGCCGTCCACGTTGTCGTTGGCCGAACTGCTGTCCGCTGGGCCCGCAGTCCTGGCCGCGCGGCTTGACCGCCCTAGGAGTCTGGACGCTGCGCTTCCGCCACTGTAGGTAGAGAAGGCGATTGAATGAAGGATAGCGAGAAGAAAAGACAAATGTAAAAGTTATTAAGAACAAAGTACATTTTTAACTTAAATGATAATAACAGTTAAATGAGGTCTCTGTGCCTTGGAATGGTTCAATAGATTGATGGGGCATTTGAAGTGCTGGACAAGTACTTAACCAAAAAATAAGCAATAATTTTGGATATCAAAAAAGTAAAATGATCATCAGTTCAAAATTCACTTTGGAACTTCAACAAATAATCCAAAATCTAAATGTCAAAAGAAATGTTATGGTCTTCATGACTCCATAAATATTAGTCCAACTTGTGATCAATTTTTGCCGTGGTTTATATTATTGTTCTTCTTACTGAATCATTTAACTTCCACATTAAATATGTAGTGGAAAATATGTTCAAAATTGTTTCAAGCAGGTTTTCATAATTTAGCAACAAAACTCCACAATATAAGCATGGCAGACTGTTGTATTGTTCATTATAAACAGTGTTCTTATATTTTTATGAACAATTTGACTCATGCAACTTTGTCAGAAAACAGAAGACAGACATATTTAGAGACCTACATTTACACAAGTAGACCCACATGGCAAATACTTCATAAAAACATAGTGACTGCTTTACAATCAGTAATTGTATATGAACGACATATACAATATGATCAAAACATACATGTTTGCATACAAACAAAATCATCCATTTTACTTGTGTACTACAACTATTTGTGAGTTGTTATTTCTGAATGGGTCTTTGACATGACTTGTGGTTTAAAATCATTCTATGTGTCATGCATGAAAGATACATGTATTTGTTTTGAGCTCTCAACTAAAAATAATGTAACAAGTAATCAAACAAGAGAGCATTTTTTTTATTATAATGTTTCAATTAAAGAATGATTTTAGAATAGTCAAAAATATAATTATGTGAAATATAAAATGTAACTAAATCAAATTCATAAAAAGAATTGTGGTGCTTGTGATGTTGACATAATATTTTTCTAAATGTGAAATCAATGTATCAATACAAACTAATTCAAATCAAAATAAACTCTTTGAATCATATTCTCTAAGTATAGAAATTATTTGGTGAAGATTTACTGGAGTAAAAAATGCAATTTCGGGGTGTGCTTTATTATCATGACAATGACAAATTAATAATAGGCATTGTGTAAATGAAATGTAATGTAATGTGGTAGATTATGGTAATAAGTTGCATTAGCGTGATTATTATTCAAAATGGAAAAAAGGATCGTCTCTATCTTGTTACTTTTATATAATTCTTTAGTTTAATAACAAATTTATGGAAACTTGCATAAAATTTATTTTACAGTTTCACCCTTTTATGACTGCTGAGGTCTATGAAGAATGAATGTTCAAATAACAAAATGATTTAATCTTGAACAGGTTATTAAAGGGATAGTTGAGTTTTGGTCGAACTGAATTTTAGTAACCAAAACCTGCACCATTACAGTACAAACTAATAGTTATATAAACTCTGCCATGCTCGAATAGTACAATTACTAACGGCTAAGTAAAAACCTGTTTATCATTCAAAAAGTGCCTTTACAACTCAAGAGGGCGCTCTCTAAAAGCTCATTGGTTTCAACCATTTTTCATACAAAATTGTGCATGTGATGTTTTGTTGAAATAATGATCATCAACAACTATTTAAAAACCTCTGTTGAATTTTTTTGAAAAAAGTGTTATAATCTTTTTCTGTATTTTGTTTAAGAGTCAAGCATTGGAAAGTGAAATGATTCTCATTTCACATGTTTTATTCAATGAACTTTCAAATGGAATAAAAACCAACCAATTCAGTGTCAAGGGGAATTTCGTGTGAAGTACCAATACTCAGTGTACCTTTAAATTCAATTGGCAATAGTTCCATCTATAAGCATTCACACAAAAAGTAATGTTCCTTTTAAACCTCACACAATAAAACATATGCATGAGTACAAATTATGTGATGAGAAATTATTTAATTTAGTGAAAAGGCAGTAAGCAATAATAACTAGAAGACTTAGTGCTTTCCAAAGACATGTTAATCCTTTTCCTTTTGCTCACCTTGAATATATAGTTAATTCAGCAAAAAAGCATATTCGTAATATGTACATTTATTACATATTTTAAAAATGGTGTAGCATAAATTTTGTATAAACATGACATTTATTTTACATGTTGTACAACTCTCCTACCCCCCCCCCCCCCCAAAAAAAAAAAAAAATTTAAATAGCACCTTTCATAAACCCTGATCAATCAAATTCTTCTACTCTTTCTTGAAAAAATATATCATCTTTTAAAAACAATTATGACAAACAGAACATAAATAAAAACTTTTACTGTAAAAGTTTACAAAGACATATCATCAAAGCTTTTGCTCAAACTGTGACATACACTGTACGTAAATGCAGTATACTGTTATAAGCGGCATCCACATATAAACAGGTAAACGTTAATGAGCCCTTTTTTACTGCGCATCAACCATGTAAATGTATCAACTATACATGAACTGTTACACATACATTGTACAAATCATTCCCAGATATAATAAAAAATACATGGATAGTAACATTCGACTGACATCGGGGATTCCGGGAATAAAGGAGAGAACATTTATTCATTCGATCAATCCAAACTGTAAACAACAAGTCTGCATACCATGCCTACATAAAAGGTGGTGTCACACACAATTTAATATCCAGATAATAGTTATCTAGATAATTCACTTACGTATGTGACAGACAGGTGACAGACATGCTACGAATGATCTAGATAATTGGCCCCTGTGTGACAAATCTGCATACCATTGCCTACAAAAAAAGGTGGTGTCACACACAATTATCCAGATAATAGTTATCTAGATAATTCACCTACATATGTGAGAGACATGCTACAAATTATCTAGATAATTGGCCCCAGTGTGACACCGACTAATGGCGGATTCCAGAGAGCTAATGTACAAGTCGCAAGCCTAGAAACCGAGTCATACTATCGGATTTGAGTGGAAACTTGTTGAATTTTGAGGGGAATAGGGTTAGGCTTTTGCTGGCATCCCTGTGTATACATACATACTACAAATATCTTGTTTACTCAATATTATTACGGATGAATGGGGTAAAATGAACGGGGAATGAATTTACGGAACAAGCAAACGTGGGGGGGAAAGAGACAGGAATAAGCGGCAGCATCCGTGGTATCTTGTGGACAAATCATCATGCAAACAAAATGGAAAGGCTGAAATTAGATGGAAAATAATTCAGCAAAATTATAGTTCTTCCAAGCAAAAGAAAAAAAATAAAACTGAAAACGTGGCCATAACATATATTAGATGCACTGGCTGTAAGCATGCATTAATTCCTGCAAAATTATACGACCGTACAAGTGTAAATGTTGAGTACATGAATTTGCAATGATAAAAATTACACATTTCATCATTTTAACATAACAAAGAAGTGAGTAAGGCAGCCAAGTGAAGAGTTATCCCCCTTTTTTTTCAAGAATGCTTATTAAAAAGCAGAAGGTTTAGAGTTAATATTTGTAAACTGATTCCTCTTATACTTGATGAAAAGTAGGCTTACCACTCGATCGCATTTGTGGGCGGCGAACGGGCCCCGCCGTTACGTAATATGTCTACGACGGTCTTTGCGATTAACGGCCACACAGAGGGAATAAGGATGGAACACATGTAATGTTTTAATACGGACATGGTTACACAACAATTTCATTCTGATTTCATACAAGTGCATTCAACAGAGGATGCAGATGGAAATGAGAATCTATACTAAACTGGCCACTGATCTAAATCTTCTGGCGATGACTAAAGAAACTTCCACTAATATCAACCTTTAAAAGTAATTAAATCATTCCTTTTTGTTACACTTAGAAAACCAAGTCAATTACAGGTAGTTACATGTATCACCCCTGCCCACCACCCCCCCCCCCCCCCCACCCCCCAAAAAAAAAAAAAAATACATCACATTTTACCAACATAAAATTACCTCTCTGGGGGGCTGTAACGTTTCCATGGTGATAATTCAGAAACCAACACAATTATTAATTGGGAATAAATATATAAAATATCTTCATTTTCATATAAATTGTATTAAAACTATGTTAATTTAATTTGACCTTTTGATAAACAAATCAAAACACACTAGTTCAAATATTTGGGCGAAAGAAAAATCAGTCGGGTACACTCTAGTAACATTTGTTCATATCTGTACATCTACCAAAAGAGTTCATTTTTAAATCATAGTCGGTTACACTCTAGTAACATTTGTTCATATCTGTACATCTACCAAAAGAGTTCATTTTTATGTTATGATGCAATTACATTGTTTTCGGTACATTAAAAGTTACGTCTGGGACTGGCAGGAATTTTGAAGGGAAATAAAATAGCAATCTTATAAGAGAGCAACATGGCCAACTAGTGATGACTACCTGAACATTTATTTGCAGGATTGGAAGATAATGAAAGTAGAAACAAAGGAGGAGAAATTATATATGTAATATATCATGAAACAGGAAGAGAGGGGGATATGAATCTGTGATGAATATATAATTGGGGAAATATGAGAGTGCAAGTATGGGGAGGAAACTATTCCCATCATTTAAAAAAATTAATCAAAAGATATCTGATTTGTAATACTCTTGGTATCAACAAATTCAAAAAAATCAATACAAATGTATGGTTAATGGAACTAAAGTGTATTCTTATTCAACCGTGAACCCTATTAGTAATGGTCCTGGAAAACTTTGGGGGCTTGGAGCTATGAAAAATGCATGTTTCATCAAAACAAAATGTATCGACTGGGTTAAATCACTTAATTACGATTCAATCTTGATCATGCAATTGTCAGTGGTAAATCCCAATCAGCAAAAATAAGTGTAGCGAAATCGTATTCGGAAAACAGTTCTTTTCATGCTCTTTTCAAATACAGGAAACATCAATATGTCGTACTTGTCACTCAAAATATTCTTAACGTGGAATATTTGTATTCATGCTTTGGTATATTTGAAAGAAACATAACGTTGCAAGAAACATAATTTTGCTGGTGTATTTTTTTTTTTCACTTCAAAATGTTCATGCTATCTTCAAATAAATTTTTTAAAAAGCAAAATCTTTTGGTGCATGTTGTTCTTCAAATATTCATATAATGTCCATATAATATCAAACATTTCATGCTATTTTCAATTACAACAAAGAAAATCTTTTGCCATTTTTTGTTGTGTTTTTTGCTACAAGTGTTGTTCAAAGTATAGAGCATCTCATGCTAATTCCAAATACAAGTCGGAAATATTCTCTGATTTATATATTTTTTCACTCAATACAGTGCATGCCTTTGACATAACAAACACCATTCCTCGGGTTGGTGTTTTTCACAACGAGTGTGGTTGCATAAAGTGGAACGTTTCATGCTAATTTCAAATACAAGAAATATTATCTGTACATAATATTGTCACTCCATAAACTTCATGCCTGTGTCACAATTAACATTCATTCATCGGTGAGTCGGGTTCCGTCTAATTCAGTGCACTTCAAGAGGGTAAAAACATGTATTAAACATGACCATGTTATGACATACATGTACATGTACTAAACGGCACTCTATTATTATTGAATGGCTATGAGATATATATATTCGATACTCAACTATTAACACCTATACTCACCCTTTTGATTTTCTGCGCTTTTCGGCCGGGTCGGGCCTGTGTATATCGACATTTCATTTTTGTATTTAGTTTACAATAAAACTTATTTCATTTATTGCACACACACAAAAAGAACTTGCGCCAAGATGTTTTTTAGCTTCCAGATCACAACGCCAAACTATAAGGTCTGTACAGAGTTACTCTTACTTGATTTTACATTCTTTTTAATATACAAAATAATGTTATTGTTTCGTTAATAATATCTCTAATGATATTCGTTTGTCTCGCAATGTATGGTCAACAAGGAATCTAAAGATCACAATGTTTCCGACGGATCTGACATTGTTATTGTTTTTCCTCTATTTTGAAAGATATAGAAAAGGAGGGATGAATTGATAGCATGAAAATACACTTTTTTTGCATCATGCACAGATCATAAAAATAAGCCATTTTTTATGAAAACAAAGGCAAAGAATATCCTGAAATTAAATTTAAATGAAACATTGACAATTTTCTCAGCATGAATCCAATGCGAGCGATGAAAAATAATGGATGCACCACCCTGCTACACTTATTTGGCAAAAGCAAGAATTCAAAAGGCAGACTTTTATTTATTTTTTTACAGGAAATGAAATAAAATACATTTTAACATCAGATCTAACACTCCAGCCTCTATTATATGCCTTTCCTCTAGACATCAGTTTAAGGGAAGAGGTGATTTATATTAACCAAGACATGACTGATCGGTGAAAAACAGGGCTAGGGGCCTATAGAAAAAGGCATGTCCTAAAAAAATAAAATAAAAAGATCGCCTTCAATTAGTTCAATGAATAACAGAAATTTCATTAGTCAGATCCGGATAAAGCTGGAAGCTCCATAGCTTGCTGCATATCTGACGAATGTCTCGCAGAATCGATTTGTTGGCTTGCTGTCATGGATCAGATCTTTAAGTGTGGGAGATAAGAAGGGAATTTAACCAGATGAAATAAGTTACTTCTAGATTTATGATCCGGTTGAAACCAATTGTAACTGGTTGTTATCAAATCAGGGTGGGGGTTAGCAGTTACATCTAATCTAGCATGAACTAGCCAAGCCGTTTTACGATCCGGTTGAAACCAGTTGCAACTGGTAGCAGATGAGTTACATCTAGTGTGAACCAGCCAAACCGTTTCATGAACCAGTTGAAACCAGATGTAACTAGTTATAATAAATCATGCTAGGGATAAGGAACAAAATCAACGGAAACCAAACTAGTTTAATCCGGTTATGATCCGGTTGAAACCAGCGTGAACCAGTCTAAACTTACCGTAGTTTGCTGCGCAGCTGGTTGATCTCGCGCTGCAGCGCCTCGTTGGCCTCCTGCTGCTCGTCGAGTTCGCGCTGGATGCGGCGCTTGCCGGAGTTTGCCCGCGAGCACTCCTCCTCGCTCTCCTCCAGCTGTCGTTTCAGCGTCTTTAGCCTCGCGTTGTTCTTGTCCACCTGAAGCAAAGTAAAAATGATGATTAATTGATGCAAAACAAAGAATTTGTTTTTATTAAGTAACACATTAAGGGAGCAGCTGTGTTCAATACATGGTGAATGCATCTTTCAATCGTTTCTCCAAACCATAGGTAAAACAAGTTTGGGAAATTTAAACCCAAATGTATTAGGATGTGGGACCAACATACAGATACCTGTTGTTCCATACATTGACTCTACAGGAAAAGGTTAAATCGAAGGCATTGAATCAAATAAGAATACTTTATTGAAAACATGTTTGAACAGCTCAAGGGTCGATACATTTCAGATTTATATAGAAAAGTATACACAACAAAAATGACTACAGAGACAGAGCTAGCAACATTGAAATTCAACAATCAGGAAGATTTAGGGAAATTTTATCATAAATCAGGGAGATATCTATCAAAAACATATTTGATAAAACAGCTCAAGGGTTGATACATTTCAGATTCACATGGAAAAGTATACACAACTAGATGGATCTTCGACTGCGCGCAGTACGTAGGGACGGACGGACAGACAACCCGAAAAACATAATGCCTCCGGCTACTTTGTTGCGGAGGCATAAAACTGACTCCAGAGATACTGCATCATACAAATCTTTGAGGGGAGGGGAAGAATCAACTAACCTGTTCTTTGTACTGCTCTGCATGACGACGCTCGTCGTCAATCACATTCACTAGCTCCTTGTTCTTCCTGTCTGCTTTCTTGGCCAGTTTGGCCACAACGGTGCGCTCCCTGCAATCAAGCAAAGACGAAAAGATCAAATAAATGGGCACAATGAATAGAAGTTTGGTAAGAAGTCAAGAACATATACGATTCATTCAAAGTGTGTTTATCATGTGTATTTTGGAACAAATCAAGTGATTCTTGAGCTTCTGGACGGTGGCCTAAATCATCTACTTTGCAGCATTCTCCAGCTCAATGAGCTATTATTACCCCTCGGCGATTTAATCAGGTTTTCTTACTTGGCTTCTATATCCAGCGAGTCCTCAAGCTGCGCAATCTTGCTCTCCAGCTGCTGGATAGTGGCTTTACCCTTTGTCTTGGCGGCGTTCTCAAGCTCGCCTAGTTTGGCCTTTAAGTCCTTGTTCTGCGAGTTCACAAAAGGAAAACAAAATACAAAATGTATATATCTTAGACAAAAAAACACTGGGGAATAATTTAAAGCAGAGAGCCCTATGCAACATGCATCACCAAGAGCAAAGCTTTCACGTAAAGAAATAGAAATAGAAAATTGAAACAACAATAAAATCTTGTTTTGAAATTAGAATGTTAATTATCTAATCTGTTCATTGTAGGTACATACTGTAGGAGTTCAATGGATGAAAATGGACTAAACATGAAATAAACAATTTGTCCTGAAGAACATATTATCTGTAATTGGAAAGGCCAATCAAAACAAAAAACAAACAAAAAAGTCACACTTTTGACTAGAAAGGAAATGAGAAAGTGAATTACCTGTCTCTCCAGGATGTTCTTGGCGTTCTCGTTGCGCTGGTTGGAAGACCTCTCTGATGCCAGCTCAGCCTGCATCTGCTCCATCTGAGAAAGGGGGAGAGAAAGAAGAGAATGATTCACTGGTTCATTTCTTCCCAATCCGTGATCATCATCATTGATTGTCATCATTAAAATGTACATCATTAAAATCGTCATCGCGATCATCATCATAATCGCCTCCATTTGTACCACCATCACCACAATTATCTACATCATCATGATCATCAACTTCATATTCTTGATCATTGTCATCATTGCCATCATCTCCAAAAAATACCACCACCAACACTATCATCAACATCATCATCATCTTTGTCTTCCAGTTTGTAAGGCTTACAACCCAAATCTTCTCATACCCAGATTTATCCCCAGCAATCATCAGCAACAGCACTATGTCTTAACGTCATTGAATGCAATACACAAACTAAATTTGTGTATGTATCGGCAAAGCAACTATTGCTATCGCCTGTTGCTATGGCAGACAAACAACGAACCTGAGATGTGATTTTCCTCTCCTTGTCCATCATCTGCTCAACCATGTTCTGCTCGTCCTCCAGCTCGTCCTCCAGCTGGGAGATCTTCGTCTCCAGACGACGCTTCTCGTCCATCATGGCCGAACCCTTCGACGTGTTGCTGTTCATCTCCTCCGACAGCTCGTCACGTTCCGACTCGGCGTGCTTGCGGGCTCGCTCGGCCGTCGCAAGCTCCTGTTGGTTGGTCGAAAGAATATCAAACAAATAAATGCTAAGCTTAGCCTTATATGTTCAATCATTGTCCACTTTTGTTTTTGTTTTTTGTGTGTGTTTGTGTGTTATATACATTATATTTCAGCTCAATTTGAATGCTCCCAGACTAAAAATACCAAACATCTAATACATTTTGACTTCAAGATCATACAACATATAATATGATCATCTATCAAAGTGTGATGTAGGTGAATACACGTACCATCGTCGACACAAATCTATAACATGCTTCTTGAGGTACAATGCGCTGAACCCTAAATCCCACCGGTGCATTCGCTCCTTAAGATATATATACAGGTACTGTTTGATTTCAATAGGTCAAACCGTTTGCACCCAAAAACAATTTTGATTTATTATAAGGACATTAAAATATACTTTCCAACGTTTAAAAACACTTGAAGAAGGAAGGAAGTATTAAAAGTGTTACGACGTACCTCTTGCAGTTGCATGAGCTCTGTCTCCATGGCCTTGAGTTTGCGCTCGTTGTCCTTGGCCGACTGGAAGATCTCATCCCGGGCGTGGCGGGCATCCTCCATGTCTGCCTGGTACTCCTTCAGCTGGGCCTGAAGACAAACGAGATGGGAAATAGTTTATCTATGTTCATGAGCAGAACTGCCAACAATCACATTGCTAATTTAGGAAGGTTCTTTTTGTCTGAAGTATGTTTGTTTATTGTTTTTTGTGTTTGATTTGGGTTTGTTTTTGTTCTTGTTTGTTTTTGTTTTTGTTTTGTTTGTTTTTTTTGGGGGGGGGGGAGAGTTTGCACTGATTGTCCATTTTTCTGATGCCACACATACCTGCAGCATGCGTAGTTGTCTGGGACTGTTCTCAATGGTCTTGGTAAAAGTCTCAAAAACTCCTGATAAGTTTCCCTTCTTATCTCAATTGTATTCTTTTTCTGATATTTATGTTCTTGTTTGTTTTTTGCTTGTCTTGTTATCAATTGTGACTGTCGGTTTTCTGATGCCACACAACGAAGGAGATGCCCTCCGCGACTAGGGTCAGTTCCAAACAATGGACTATGGAGTGTGGCAGAGTGGATTGCATCGATGAGGACCAGACCCTTGTCCATCACAACAATCCAACGATTGAGGGACATTATTTAAATCTAGAGGAGATGTGAACGAACGAACGAATGCCAGACGTACCTGCAGCTTGCGTAGTTGCCTGACGCTGTCGTCCTTGACCTTGTTGGCTGCCTCCACCTGGCTCTCCAGGTCCCTGAGGTCCACCTCCAGCTTCTTCTTCTGGCTGACGGCCTGGCCGCGCTGCTTCCTCTCCTCCTCCAGGTCCGACTCCATCTCGCGTAGCTATGGAAACGAGATCGCATCAGTGTTATAATAGAATGACAACACTTTACAGTTGATGACCAATCATATGAATTACTATAGGTAATGAGATAGCATCAATGTCATGACTAATGAAATCGTTTAAGAGATGGTGGTACAATATAAATCATTACAATTAATTTCAATTTTAAAACGAACAGGACAGCACACTATTCACTACTATTTTTTTTTATGAACACAACAACAGTAACATAAATGTTTCTATTTCATACATTTTGTTCTCTACAAACAAGCTTATCGATGAGTTCTTTCCATATCCATATACAAATCTCAATTTTGATTTTTGCCAACACAAGCCTGAATATGCCAGCGCTAGTCACATAGTATATTCAAACAGAGTGCAAAACTGTCAAGCGCAATCTCACCTGTCTGACGAGGGCCCGCCTCTTCTCTTCGGCAGCCTCCTCCTTCGCGGACGATTCGCGCTCGAAGTTGGTCTTGGCGGCCTGGAGGTTGACCTCCAGACGGAGCTTGGCATCCTCCGTCACCTGGAGCTCGTCCTCCAGTTCCTCGATCTGGGTGCGCATCTCCTCGATCTGGGTGTCCAGAGCCTTCTTGGCCTTCTCCAGCTCGTGAACCTGATAATCAAAATTGTTTGATACATCATCAATAATTACTATTAATAATAGACTTATTAATAAATAATAATTAAAAAGTGTTTGGTTTATTAAGCACTTAATGTGAACCATAAATCATCTCTAAGAACTTAACACTAGTATTATGTTGGTCATAAGATACAACGCCATCCAGCACATATTGTGTGCACCATCTCCACTCCCTGGTGATAAGTAATAAATAATACTTTTCAAAGGTTTGGTTTATCAAGCACTTAATGTGATACTTAATCATCTCTAAGAACTTAACACTGTTATTATGTCGGTCATAGGATACAACGCCAGCCAGCACACATTGTGTGCACCATCTCCACTCCCTGGAGAGAATTCCTTCCGAGCGGTTCATGGGCACCGAGATCAATTATTGGGATTACACCAAAATATAACTTTGTCAAATCCCTGTTCTTAAATTTCTGTTCTCCTGTGACTAGGTGAGATAAAACTAAATTTCCTTTGCATCAGGCATCAGGCATCAGGCATACAAAAGTTTATATCTAGCATGGCTTACACTTTTGCCGACGTGATCCTTGGAGGACACCAGCTCGTCCAGCTCGGAGCCCTGCGACTTGCGGATGCGTTCACTCTCAGCAAGGGACTCCCTCATCTCCTCAAGTTCCCTGTTCAAGTTCATGAGCTGTACGGAGGAGAAAATAAACAATAACAATCATAATATAACTGAGAAACGAAAAACAAATCATGCAATCAATAACAGCTCTACCCTGAAAGCCTACAACTACTGTACTGTACTCCACTCCCATGATTGAGCAAGAATGCAAAGTGCTATTCGCTAACTCATTACCATAAGTTTGTATAGAGCTGAAACGATCCCTGTAATTTTTTGTCAAATCATTAATCATAAATAGCAAATCATTTATATCTCAAATGACAAAGAAAACATTTGAAGAATCAAAGCTGGTTTATAAGAGGAAAACAAGCAGGCATGAAAGAATCACAAGAGATGCAAGTTCATATTTTAGTTGATTCAGACCCCTTTAATATCATAGCAATTTGTATTCAATCAAAAATAAATTGATGTACCCTTTAAATACAATAAAAACAATAAGAAATAGTCTACCACACCTTTGTCTCCTTGTCCCTGGACTCCTTGGATCGCTCATCCAGCTCCTGCAGGATCCTCTCCTTGTCAGCCTTCTCCTCGTTGAGCATGCTGTCAAACTTGCGTTGCTTCTTCTCCAGGGCGGTCACGCTGGCACGCTCCTTCTCTATGTTCAGAGTCACATCTTCAAGCTGAGGATAAAATGATAAGAGTAATGAATGTAATAAAATCATTGTCAGAGATAAATCATGTAAAGTTATGGTATTCTCTTCGAGCATGCTGTCAAATTTGCGTTGATTCTTCTCTAGGGCGGTCACGCTGGCACGCTCCTTCTCCATGTTCAGAGTCACGTCTTCAAGCTTAGGGTGAAAATGTAGAGTAATAGATGTTAAATATTAAATTTCATAACTGTTAGGTGAGTCAATATAAGTTAAGTCATTAATAATAGTATTGGTATTCAGCATGCTGTCAAACTTGTGTTGCTTCTTCTCCAGGGCGGTCACGCTGGCACGCTCCTTCTCTATGTTCAGAGTCACATCTTCAAGCTGAGGATAAAATGATAAGAGTGATGAATGTTTATTATAATGGATGATTTAAAAAAAAGTTCAAACATTAATGTGGTATTCTCGTTGAGAAGGCTGTGAATTGGCCAAGGGACATTGTCACGTTCAGATACATGTATGTTCAAATTGATTCCAGAGGGCATAACACTGAATATAATTTCTACTGCAATGGCATTTAACACTTAATCATCATTGTTTAAATAAGGAAGCTTAGGAACACTTTAAATTATTCAGGTACAATAATTTCTTATTCAGGTAAATCCAAAACTACTTCTTTAGCAAAATCATGCCATTTTTCCTCTTCTTTTTTTTTTTGGGGGGAGGGGGTGGGGGTAGGAGACGGGAAGAGATGTGATTTAGTTCTTACCTCGGCCTGAAGTCTCTTTTTGGTCTTATCCAGTTTGTCCATGTTGAGTTTCATCTCTTCGTTGGTGTTGTTGGCGGCATCTAGCTCTTTCAGGAGCTTCTTTCGAGCCTCCTCAACTTGCTCCAGACTGGCCAGGTCATCTTCACCCTTCTTCTTGGTATCGGCGAGCTGAGAATGAGATACAAACATAAATAATGCTTATTTTCATCAATGATTTAAAACGATAAGGAAATAAAAGAATGATTTTGCAAGCGATAGCTCTGGATATTGCACAAAACGTGTAGCCTCCCCAGTAGCCTATTCACAGAGGTGCGTAGCACCGAGTTGAATTTCTTCTGAATGTCATGCGAGGTGAATTCAACCAATCACATTCTTGAAAACAATAAAGGGGGTCAAAATATGCAATCAGCAACCTACGTAGAAAGATTAGCAGGAGACGGGGAAGAGTCAAGGAAGGGAAATAATTAAACAATAAAGCTACACAATAAAAACTCATGTAATTCATGGAAGCAGATGAAGTAGGTGATCGCTTAGCAAAATTCTGAGGTCAGTTGAGGGGTCAGAACAGGGGTCAAATAGGCAAATTGCAATTGGATGGGAACATTTAAAAGCTAAGTCGGAGGATCTGGGCTTCTTTTCCTGAGAACTTGTTCAGTTGTTGAAACTGTCCAATTATTGCAACAAGGAGCATTGCCGCGGCTGTTGCCATGGCAGTTACAAAAATTGAACACTTACAATTGGAAAAGTTTTATGAAACAGGGAGCAAAATGGATCCGAGTCGGGTGTCAAATGCAAACATCACCCTACGTAAAGAGCTACCAACATTGAAATTCAACAATCAGGAAGATTTAGGGCAAATCAGGAAATCAGAAATCAGGGAGATATATATCAAATGAATACAACCTAATGCCAATAATATTTTGATAATCGGGGAGATTGGCTGATGGAATGAAATCCCATGTAATAAACTTGGGTCTATATATTTTCAGAGAGTCTCCTGAGAAATCAGGGAGACTTGGCAGCTCTGCTACGTACCTGTTTCTCCAGGGTGGAGGCCTGGCGCAGGGCGTTGGCCTTGGCCATCTCCTCCTCCTCCAGCTGCTCCTGAATCTGCTCCTTCTCCGCGTCCGACGCCCGCAGCTTGGAGTTGAGCTCCAGCTTCTGGCGAGTCTCCTCGTTCAGGCTCTCCTGCAACTCCAGGAGCTGGGCCTTGGTGGTGTTGACGGAGGTGGCCGACTTGGAGGCCTTCGATTCAGCCTCCTCCAGGAGGGCCGTTAGACTTTCTGACTCGGTCTGTCAAATAAATCGTATGACAAGGATTAGTGACAAGACGAGACTACTTGCGGTTAGACTAGAGCTTGGCTGGGATTTGTTGATGTTGACGGAGATGGTTGCCTTAGCAGCCCTGGATTCGGCCTCCTCCAGGAAGGACGTCATGATTCCCAGCCTCAGTCTGTCAAAGGAATAGTTCAGACAAAAAAAAGAAACAAACCAGCTTGGAGCTCAGCTCCAGCTTATAGAGCATCTCCTAGTTCAGGTTCTCCTGCAACTCCGGGAGCTGGGCCTCGGTGTTGTAGATGGAAAGGATGCTGTGGAGGCCCTTGATTCTTACACTCCAAATTAATGTTTTTTCTCAAGAAATAGTTTCACGACAAAACCACAAGGCAAGCATTCTAGGTCCAAGTAAACATAACAAAATTGTAATAAGCAAAGAAAAATTTACCCAAAACTCTCCCCCCCCCCCCCCCTTTCATCTCATATTACAAGGTTTATATATCCTGTTTGTTTCTTGCAATTCAATTTCCTTCTTGTTATAAATCTTATAAAATGAATTGCATGTTGTATTTTTTGCATTTACATACCTGATATTTGGTGGTCTTCTCCTGGAAGTCCACCTTGGCGCGGTCGGTCTCGGTGAGCCTGATGGTGATCTCTGCGAGCTGGGCCTCCAGGTTCTTGCGCTTGCGCTCGGACTCCTGCTTGGCCTGTTGGGCTTGCTTCAGATCGTTGCCTAGCTCCACGCTGTTGCCCTCAAGGCTTGCCTTGGACTTCTCCAACAGGACCTTGGCCTGAGGAACGAAATTATTTCCAAAAAAAGATTAACTTTAAGAAGAACAACAATGCCAAAGAAATCTAGGTAATTCAATTTTGACATTTGAATGATTAGGAAACGATCAAGATGGCAAAAGACAAACTGTGAAATGGAGAAAACAAAGAAGCGATATAATAATGGTGGGCCTACTTCAGGTTGCTGCTTAGCGCCCTCAAGGTTGAGCTATTTCACTGCGCTGTTGTGCTTGTGATGGAGTTCCGCGATGGCCACCTCGGGGCCTTTAAATCTCTTTCAAAATGTCTCTTCATACCAATTAGATCAGAATCCGATGTAAATTTAACATCCCCTTCTGGTGAAAACAATTCCACCTTATCACAGTATCAAATGGATGCGCCTCTACTCAATCTAGCTTCTTGAACCCTTCCAGCTCTTTGCCGAGCCGTTCCACTGCGCTGTTGTGCTCGTGGAGGTGTGGCCTTCAAGGTTTGTTCAGTTCCGTGATGACCACCATATGGCTCTTAAATCCCACTTCTAATTGTCTCTCCATCACATTTAGATCAGACTAAAATTTTAAAAAATTGGAACATATCCTTCTGGAGAAAACCATGTGCCACAACATACCTTCTTGAATCCTTCCAGCTGTTCGCTGAGCTGTTCCACAGAGCTGTTGTGCTTGTGACGCAGTTCCGTGATGGCCACCTCGTGGGACTTGGACCCCTCTTCCAACTGCCTCTTCATGTCCTGAAGTTCGGACTCTCGGCGGTTGCGTAGGTCCTGGGCGGCCACGGTCGAATCCATCGAGTCCATTAGCTCAGACTTGATGGCCTCTAGTTCCTGGAATATAAATGTGAAGACGATTCTTTAATAAGATTACATTCACTTCAATTTAACCCGTTCAGGACTGGTCCTAAAAATATAACATATTTCACAGAACTTTGACCTTTGGGGACTGACATACTAAACTATTCTTTGCTAAGCTTAGTTTTGAAAGTATGGTAATTTTTTAATTTCTCTGACCTTTCACAGATAAAACTCCTCCTTGCTGACGCAAGTTACCAGTAGAGTAATTTGACCTTTGTCATATTTCATTGACCTTTGGCAACCTTACCTTCAATCTTTGACCTTTTTTTTTTTTAGCAGAAAATAAGCATGCCTTTAATATTGAGGTCCCTCTTGCTGCTAGTACAGTTATTTGACATGTCATTGACCTTTCACCTTTAACAATTTCCTATGATGTTTGTTCATTTTCCTTTGACTTTTGACATTTTCCTTGACCTTTTGACATTTTCCTTTGACCTTTTGACTTCTCAGAGCAGAAAATAAAGCTTGCCTCATTGAGGTCCCTCTTATTGCTAGAACATTTATTTGAAATCTCATTTGACATTTCACCTTTGACATATTCCTTTGACCTTTGGTATTTTTTCTTTGACCTTTTTAAGTTTTCAGAGCAGAAAATAAAGCTTGCCTCATTGCTGGGAGCACAGTTATTTGACATATATCATTGACCTTTAAAATTATCCTATGACCTTTGTTTATTTTCCTTTGACCTTTGACAATTTCTATGACCTTTGATCTTTAATACAGAGGAGAAGGAAAAAAAACTAAAGCTTGCCTCATTGAGGTCCCTCCTGTTCTTCTCTGCCCTGGTACGGGCCTCCTTCTCTGCATCCAAGTCCTCTTGCAGCTCCTGGATCTGGTTTCGCAGCTCCCGCTCTAATTTCTGCAGCTGGTTCTTCTGTGTGACCTCATCATCGATCCTGAGGAGCAGCAAAAAGGAAAGAGAAGAAAATACAGGGTCAGAGATACACGTGAGATATGATAGAATGTGAAAAATGGAAAACTCACATTTTGGGGTTCGGGTCGCTGTGAAATTTTCAAAATGTTTGGTCAAGAGTGTTCACTGCCACTACTACACAGGCGTTATTATAGTCGATACGCAGTTTTCAGCATTACTTTGCATCACAACTACCTGTCATGACATTTCATGTTCTTTAGTTAAATTTAATTAAAGACTTGGTTACAAATGGACTATCATGAGTATTAGGGCTGTCGATTTCGGGAGTTTTTCCCTCCCGGGACTCGCGACAATTTTTCGGGCGAGTCCCGGGTACCCGAAATTTACCCATTTGTTGATTTCCCGAGTGGGAAGATAACTCGGGAGTTCAAAGAGGGAAAAACGAATGAAAAGAAAATGAGAGTGGGCAGATAACTCGGGAGTTCAAAGAGGGAAAGAGGAATGAAAAGAAAATGACAGTGGGCAGATAACTCGGGCGTTCAAAAAGGGGACTTTTTGCTTTTTTTCCGGGATATCGAGTATCGATTTTTGCGCCCGGGACCCGACATTTTTCGGCGGGACCCGGGTACCCGTGACTCGTCAACAGCCTTAATGAGTATTAAGTCAAACTTAAATTTAAGTTCATATTTAAGTTTATCTTAAAATCTGCACATACCTAGCAAGAGCAGCGTTGAGTTCCTCTTCCTTCCTGGCCAGTTGTGCCCTCAGCTCGACGATCTCTTGACGAAGCTCGTTCAGCTGCTCTCTGAGGTCCTCTGATTCTGTCTCAAGCTTGCGCTTGTGGCGCTCCAGGTCACTTCGCATCTAGGAGAGGGGAAAGGAATTATTGTTATTCCAACTGTCATCATCAATATCATTTATTACCTTTACCTTCACCATCACCATCATCGTCACCATCATCACCATCATCATCACCATCATCTCCATCATCATTACCATCATCATCACCATCATCTCCATCATCATCATCATCATTATCATCCTCATCCTCATCATCCTCATCATCCTACCTTCTCAGTCTTGTGTATCTTGTCCTCCAGTTCTCCGATGCTGGATTCATGGCGAGCCTTCAGCTTCATCAGTCCTTTACTCTTCTCCTCCTCCTCTGCCAGGGTGAGGGATACCTCACTGAGCTTCTCATCTATGCCCTTCTTCTCCTTCACCAACTAGAAATTCAGACAAACAAAAAGAAAATTGGTAAATTAATATCATAACTATTATTATAACTTCACAAGAAGTAAGTCTTTGATTGATACTTCTCTTAGCCCAACTATAAGTTCAGAATATAATAATAATTGTTTTTTTTTTTTAACGTAATATTGATCAATGACCATCATGATAATTGACTAGAATATAGTGCGTTTGTTTGATCATTATTTTGCCTGATACTTCTCCTTCCCCAAACTAGAAGTTCAGGGAAAACAACCATAAAGTATCTATTATAATTCATAAGATGCAGGCAACCAAATAATTCTTCAAAGAGAATAGGAAGATTGCATATTCCTTGAAATACTCCTCAGAAACTGAACATATGTTTCTCCTTGACCAGCCACAAGGTAAGAAACAACAATTTCATCAATCATTTCAAACACAAATTTCACTAATTGGGAATGTCAAACTAAAAATGTATGTATCCCTCCACAAATACTAAGTCCATAAATAGTAAGTCCAGTTGCTTAGATTCAATTTTAAACTTCATATGTATCCCTTGGACAAAAATTATCGGGAGACAAAATTTGTTGTAACAAGCATAAATCACAATAAATAAGCAATATATATAGCTTTAGAATAAATTTTGAGCATTTAAAAAAAAAATAGCATCACAATTATGCCGACATCTCAAGTCAAGAACATAAAATCTCCTTGATTAATAGAATATATTAATGATTTGAATCAACATTCTAGATGCCTTTTAAAAAGGACTTTAAAAAATCAAAGAAACTAATGGCTTTCCATACTTTTTAAGTCCAACTTAGAGTTAGGTTCAACTTAAGATCTTTGTGAAACACCCCCCTTTACATAAAGCAAATTATTAAAAAATAAGATCACATCGATGACAAATGGATTGGATAGCTATGTACAACACACACAAAAAAAACTTTTTCAAGTGACATTCACAACCTCGTGCATTCAAATGACACTTTTGTAGAACTGGTACAACAAAATCGCATATTCCTTTAGTTTAAATGAACTCCTCACTCAACTTCATAATAAAAAAGAATAGGTAGAATGATCGACTGAACTGAAACCCAAACACGAGTTTCAACGAAGAGTTTGAAGACGCATGGTCACCTCTTCGCCACTTTCCGCGGCCGAGTCCTTCTCCACCGCTAATTCCTTCATTTTCCTTCTATCCTTCGTCTGATTCCGCCCTTCTTTCCGGTCTCGATCGACAGACACGCACAAACCCATGCACACCACATAGCACCGACAACGCTCCCTAGTAATGCAGCCAGCATAGGTAATCTATATACTACTATGCACTGCTGGTATCGAGCGAATGCTATACTACCACTAACGGAATGTCAGCAAGGCAATAAGTGCATTTCACCCTTCCTCTTCTTCTTTTTTTCAATTTATCTACCCATCACTTTCCGACTAAATCAAATGTTGAAACGCAGCGCTCACAGACGACAACAAAAAAGAGAGAGAGAGAGGGGGGTGGATTTGGGTAGATGTCCATTTGTAGCCGCTTTCTTTCAATACCAATATAAGAGGAGAGAAACGGAGAGAGGGGGAATTTGCTCACAAACAAAAAAGGAGAGAGAGCGGTCAATCAAGGTCAATGTATGTTCGTAGCAATTTCGTTTCTATATCAAACATAGCACAAGAGAAAAGGGGAGAGCTCTAGAGAGGGGGGATTTAGGCAGATGTAGCAATTTTGTTTTTTCGGCAGCAAGTGACCAGCCTACTAGAGCCCCTAAAAGTGAACCTTAATTGGAAAACAGAGGCAGGAGCAATAACAACATGAGAGGTGGTAAATAAAAAAAAAGAGAGAGAGGGAGAGATGGGGGGCTTGGTTTCATTTGCAATTTACATGACTCGTCCTAAATCCCATTTGAAGTTTGAAGGTAAGAGCCCTCTCCCAATCAAATTTAAAAGTCCACCATTTTTTTTTTCATTTTTACTTTTCAATTTGAGCCCATTTTTCATATATTCCCAATTTGGTTGCTTGTGCTTTCCTAAAAACAAAATGATACCCCCTATCTTCCATGTGCACATTCAGCAATTTATCTTTTATCGGAAAGCCTTGTATATCTTTTATCATTTTCTATTAAAAAAACAGTCGGCTGTCTATGACTTCGGGAGAAAGCCTTTTAAAAAATAAAACATTCATGGAAAAATAAAGTTTGATATTGTATACACCTTATGTACTAATTGTTTATCTGTTTAAAACAATTTCTTTTTACAAAGCTTAAATTTTGGACAACATGTATTGACTAAACTCACTAATATGTTACCCAATTTAAAGTGGTGCCCTATTTTTCAATTGTAACTTTTTTTTTAAATACAAATATATATGCCATTCCTTTGACGACCATTTAACAGAAAACACTACCAATAACAAGATTTATGCCATTACCGGGTAAAGCATTACCACTAATGTAGCTAATCCTACCAAACAATTTATCCAATTAATTTACTCCCCAATTGACATAATTTGTTTATTGCAAATCAAATACATGAACATCAATTTCTCTCTGTGGTCATATTCTGCAGATGATACTTTTAAATGGCGATTTTTTTTTGGGGGGGGTTGTTCAAATGGTTCATTCATTAGGACAAATTGTGCAATGACCATATAAGATTACAGCTATAAAAATTCATGGACATTTGAGCATAATGAGATTATAAGAATAGGGAAATGATTTAATCCATAAAAGAACAGTTGTAGATATTCACTGTGTTTCAAAGAGGAGTTGCTTATTATAAACTACCACACTTTTTTGTTAATGTACATGTAATACATTAATTGCTTCCCCCCCCCCCCCCCCCCAATTTCTTACCCCCTATGAAATTAGAGAAATCTCACTTTAAATAATAAACATCAAAACATCCCCCAAACTTTGAACTTTGACAGAATTTTAACCGAAAAAAAAATCAAGATCTTAACCCGTTCCCTTCAAGATTTTAAAATCCCCATAGATTTTGTACATAGCACACCCAGTCCCCGTAAGCAACGAGTTAAATAGATACCCACAAAAATTGACCCACACGGTAAAAAAAAGTTAATTTCTAGCATGGCCATGCATACTCAACTCTTTTAGGGAGGAATAAAGTCACTGTGATGCCAGCAAAGAGGACATCCCAGATAACGCGCTCCATCACCGACAAGGCTACCGAAAGTACGGCCTCCATCATGTCCACTTACTCGTTCCATTGCCATCGTCCGGAAGACGTCTCAACATCCCGCAATGATATAAACATGTCCTCGAAGCAATCCCTTTCTCAAAAAAACTTGACAGACACACGTATATTTGCACGGTCAAAATATTTCCATGTTTAATTATGACTCCATTATCTATATAGTATCAAAGTATGTGCTTTACCTCGTGAAGAATGGATATTTCTAAAGCACGAGAGCTTGACATCTGACTGCAGAAAGTCACAGCATAACTGGGATCATCATCCATTCGTCATCCAATACGCAAAAGGGTCGCTATATTAACCGATGCTTCAAAAAGCGTGAGTGTTAATATTCTTCACGATAGATCAAGATGCACTGAGAAACGCACAATCAAGCTCTGACATTGCTTTTAAAATGAGAGACAACTTCTGTTTGTAACATCCTCACACAATCGGAAAGCAATTTATCATACACGATGCGGTACACCCGAGGTTCACGAACTGCGGATGACATACAAACGAACCCGACTGTAGAGACACCGTTCAGACATTCCTCATAAACATCTATTGCATCTTGACAACAACCTGCCTGATTTTGGCACTAGAAGAGTAATAAGAAGAGAGATGAGGTGAAAGGGAACACATCATGATGATGGACTAAGTATTGCCAATTTGCAGAGAAGAGTTTTTTGCGAGATGAGAGAGAATAACCAGAAGATTTTTCCTCACATCTTCATGACATCACAATTCACAAATTGAGAACGCAATCCACTGAACACCCGTTGCAGTTCATTAACTGTGGATGACATACTGTTCAGACATTCGTCATAAGAATCGCTCACACTCTCATCAGTGTGCTAGAACCAGGCTGCATGAATTCCAACAATAAAATCGAGTGTGAACATCACCAGCAGATTTGCTCAATGTTCAATGCCCTTAATCAAGAGCGTTCACACACACACACACACACATAACAAGGGGTGTTAAATAGAACTCCAAAATACTGCGCACAGACTATTTCATCGCTGGACCAGAGAAACAGCGCTATGAAATGAACCATTCATATAAAACCATTCCAGTCCAATTGTTTTACTGTAACAAATAAATCTCTGCTTCTCCAGTCTCCCTTTCTTGAATGTAAATGATCATACCCTCCAAAACAGAGCTGCAGAATCATCAGCAATGCAAGTTGTAATTCAAGTGATCTTTGCCAAGTATTCAAAACCCAGATTTTCTCCAAAGCTTCACGTTCCAATCGTCACAAGCTACAATCTTCTATAAGAGTCTGGATTCATGTGTATTTCGCCACTAAATGCATTTGAATAACATTTAAACAAATTCCAAACCATTGCATACATTGTTAATCAACACAAATCTGGATTTCCACTCAATCTATTTACAAGGATAAAACTACATCTGGAGATTAAAAACTCCCTCATCTACAAACAAGTTCAGTTCAGATAAGAACACAATTAAGACCCATCTGTATAACTCCCTCATCCACAAACAAGTTCAGTTCAGATAAGAACAAAATTAAGACCCATCTGTACAGCTGTCCAATTTTATACAAGCCCATCCCTCAATTTGCCAATATGAACAGTCCAACACCACACACTATGAACAGTATGCTCGTGGAAGTATAATTTAGTCTGTAATATCAAATTTGCCATTGTGTCTGATCATCCTACTTGATCTTCCTTGCTAGGATCCCTGCTTATCCCCTCTCGCCACATACACCCCCCCCCCCCCCCCCCCCCAACCCACCCTCTCCACCTCTTACCCTCTCTTCCTTATCCCCTTATCCCCTTATCCCCTCTCTCAGGCTTTCCCCTGAATCTCCCTCATTATCCTCTATCCCAGGCTATCCCCCTCCCTTATCCCCTTTCCAAGGCTCTCCCCTAATCCCCTCTCCCCCACCCTTACCCCCTCCCCATTATCCCCACTTCCCCCTTATCCCCACTTCCCCCTTATCCCCACTTCCCCCTTATCCCCACTTCCCCCTCATCCCCTTTCCACCTCATCCCTGTAACTACCAAATTTGCCAATGTTTTCTATTAATAGTTCTTGATCATCCTTACAAGGAATTTAGTAGATCCCCTTCTTCCCCTGTCCCTGTCCCATCCCTTTCCCTATCCACTCCCCTAATCCCCCCCCCCCCCCCCACACCTACAAACACACACCCTGTCAAGAGACGACTTTAATGACAACTTTTCAATCTCCCGGTCCATAAATAACCTCCATTTGTAATAAGATTCACAGCTGTATGACAATATTGCTTTCCTCCCAACATGACACTTGTGAGATATATATATATGTCATATTATACATTTGGATTACTTCTACACCTGTTTGTTTGACAGATGAGATTTCATGATGCTCATCTGATTAAAATTAGGACTTTTTTTATGAATTAGCGAAGCTATATTAAAGGATTCTGTGCAATTAGTTGATACTAGCACAAATGTCACTTCTAACAAATGACTGACTTTTCTTATAATGAATTAGTGCTATAAAGATTCTGAATAATTTAGTTGGTACTTACATAAATGTCCCTACTAACGCATGATTGACTTTTCTTATAATGAATTAGTGCTATAAAGATTCTGAATAATTTAGTTGGTACTTACATAAATGTCCCTACTAACGCATGATTGACTTTTCTTATAATGAATTAGCGCTATAAAGATTCTGAATAATGTAGTTGGTACTTACATAAATGTCCCTACTAACACATGACTGACTTTTCTTATAATGAATTAGCGCTATAAAGATTCGTGCTATAAAGTGCTATAAAGATTCTGAATAATTTAGTTGGTACTAGCACAAATGTTACTACTAACACATGATAGACTTTTCTTATAATAATTAGCACTATAAAGATTCTGAAGTACTAGCACAAATGTCACCATAAACAAATGACTGACATTTCTATCATATTCACCCATTCTCTTCTAGTTTCTGAGACTCCATTGGCTTTGTTTATTATAACCATCCAGGTTTCCGTAAGCAAGGGATTAAATTAACTATTTTTATCTAAACTTTACATTTCATCGTTTTAAATTGATAATGCACTAGAAAAAAAGTACCTAATTTAATGTACACATGTACAAACAATATGCCGAGCGATTGCAGATACATTTACTAATACACAACACAAATATGTGGTACTGTAAATGACACATATTCCACAATATTTCACTTTAATACTGTAGTGCAATAAATGTGCTAAAAATAGACATAGAGCTTTTATTGCATTCCACCAGACAAATGTGTCAAAACATCCATAGAATGCAAGAAATGAAATCTTGATTATGATGAATCTTCTTCATAACAAAATTATACCATTATAGGTTGCTTTCATATCAAGAAAAATTAACAATTGCTCTTTTGATTCATTCAACAAATTAAACAATTAAATTAGAAATACAACTCAACGTGTAAAAAAAAGTACAGTAAAACTCCGTGTATAAGACGCACTCGTGTATAAAACGCACCCCCAACTTTCACAGCAAAAAAAAAAAAAAAAAAAAAAAAGGGTTTTTTTTTTTGTTTTGTTTTTGGGGGGGGGGGGGGGGACACCCTGTATTTAAAAAAAAAAAAAACCTGTAGTGCTGTTGGAATGCTTATACCACTGGTCTAGGGCATAACAAAAGCTTAATGTTGAATGTAGCATTCATCAATCATTTTCTCACATAAAAATAGTGGTTAGTACACAAATTGCACATTTATTTAACAGTAACACTGGTGCTCATAAATATTCATATTCATATTCATGAATATTCATGAGCACCAATACTCACTATATAATGCAATTTTCTAAATTTACTACTAATTTTAATTATAAGCAAAATTTATAACCACTGGTTAGAAAATTGCATATTTAATTAGTACTGCTGCTCACGTATGAATACTCATTAGCAGCAGTATTACTGCTCAATAAACTTGCAATTTTTACATCTGTAACCAATATTTTTTGTGTGAGAAAAAGGTATATTTAGCTGAATGCTACAACTAACTAAGTTCTTGTCATACCCTAAACCATGTGTTATACACATTCAACATGACTAAAGGGTGTCCCCCCCCCCCCCCCCCCACCAATTTGTTTTTGTTTTGTTTTTGGCTGTGTATAAGAAGCACCCCCGACTTTGAAAATTTTCCGACGGAAAAAAAGTGCGTCTTATACACTGAGTTTTACGGTATATCAAATGATATCAATACTAATGGAAGTTTGTACTAGAATTTGAATTGCTTGCAATAATGCAATATAATACAAAACATGATGCAAATTCACAGAACCGTATGCAAAATATCACTCGATACAGACATTGGATGGAAGAAAAGTTTTCCTGGAAGAAAAGTTTTCCATTTGAATAAAATTTCACACACATACACATTTGCAAATACACATATTAAAGAATAATACAATAAATTAATCTCAATTAAAATAAAGGACACACTCAACCATTCAAGTTATGATTTTGACTAATTAGTAACATTAATGACATAGTTATCTAGATTTGATTTCATAAACCAGGGGTCAGATTGGTTCAGGATCCATCTTCACCTTCAAGTTCAATTAACCCCTTGACTACAGGAACAGAGTGGGTTGTGTACAAAGTCTATGGAGATTTCAGAAGCTCGAAGGGAGCGGGTTAACTGCCTCCCGTGCATGAGGCGGACACTCTTAATCGCTAAGCCACCATGCTCAGTTACACGCACACATTACAATAAGTAACACACATAAACACAGCCAACATCATTTGAAGAACTTCTTCACATGTCTGTATCCTACGTTACCATGGTTTGTTATCAAGGCTGGCAAACTTCTTTTCTAGTTTATTTAGTTAAATTTGGCCCTGAATCTCCTGCCTCATTAACTTCTCTTCTACACTTATAGTCACACTCAAAACAATACAATAAGCACAATATGATCACAAGCAAGCATGAAATAATTCAAGACTGCTTGCAAAATGGTTCCCGATTCAATGTTAATCCTACAACGTTTGCATGGGAATCATCGAGGCTAGCAAACTTCATCTCTAGTTACAACATTTTATCCTGCAGTCTATCAGGACCTACATGTACACCTCCCGTCTTGAAACCTCTTTTTCAACAATTATGGTCACACTCACATATGCAGTACCAAAATTAACAAAACATGACATAATCAAACGCAGTCAATCAATTCAGTTATTGAATGTCTTTCCTACCTTTATATGAGAGTCATCAAGGCTGGCAAACTCTTCTTCTATTTTCTTGACCCTAGCGTCCACCTGCACCTTCTCCAGTTGGATCTTCTGTCTGGAGGTCTCCTCTTCTTCGAGTCTATAAGGAGAAGAAAGGTAACAATCAGTTAAAGCAGGGCTCGACACTAGCACTTGCCCGCTTGCCCGGGGCAAGTACAAATTGGAGTCGGGCAAGTAAAATTTCATAAATGTCTAGTTTACTTGCCCGATCGGGCAACTAAATAATTGTTCAACTTAAAGAAAACAATGCAATTTCATATGTGTAAATCTCATCTAGAAGTAAGAGGGCAAGTAAATTTAATATTGGGGCAAGTAAAGTTCCATAATGTATTTTACTTGCC
This sequence comes from Echinarachnius parma, assembly GCA_037951105.1. Lineage (NCBI taxonomy): Eukaryota > Metazoa > Echinodermata > Echinoidea > Clypeasteroida > Echinarachniidae > Echinarachnius > Echinarachnius parma. The sequence goes on along the minus strand of JBAMJV010006998.1, from coordinate 47,081 downwards.
CAAATGGGCCAGTACAGATTGGCAATTGTGCATATACTGTTTCTTATTAGTGCATCATTCATGTCACTTCTGGGCCCTGTTGAAGAAAGAGATACAATCAATTGTAAGTCCAGAAAATTTGCGCGTTTCAACCAATCAGATTTGCTCATTTCGAACACATGACCGGACTTACAATAAATTGTAACTTACAATCGATTGCATCTCTTTCTGCAACAGGGCCCTAGACATATATTTCCTCTTGGGTATCACTAATATTGGAAATAATCAACGTTTTTGACACCCCCTTTCATCTTATTTTGACTGACTAATGGAGGCTGCCATGTTTTCCAAAAGGTACGTATGAAATGCCATCTGAGCATATGCTGACAAAAGCTGGTTACATAACCACTGACATAGCAGCAGACTCAACAACAGCATCTTTTATTATGCATGAAATTAGAGCTAACTCACGTTGTGTGTTAACGTGCCTCCAGGGCCATTTCATAAAACCATTCCAATTGTTGTAAGTGTCCATTTATGGTAACTACTATGTCAACAGCCTATCAGCATCAAGCATTTTAATTGTTGCCATGGTAATTACAATAATTGGAACATTTTTTATGAAACAGGGGCCCCCGTGCTTGCTACACAGGACAGGATTTACTGAAAACACTCCGTCCCTACGAGAGGGCGATAAACAGTGGTCCTGCATATGAGAAGGACACATCTCATCCACGCAAAAGAAACTAGTCGGCTTCTTGAAAAGAGAAGGTTGATAACCAAGTTGACTAGTACATCACATATATGATACCGCACAGATACCGCACATCACAAACCAAATCAAAGTGACCGAATAATCAGCAAGTTGATTTTGGTCACCATGGCCGTTGATCCTTACGTAATATCGATTGTTCAGGGGGGATGAATGAATAGATTATGCCCCCTGAACAACCTGTATCAATTACAGATCGACGCCCATGTTGGTCACTATACGGAAGAAGGAGAAGGAGAAAAAGAAGGAAAAAAATGAACTCACTGTTCCTCCAGGTCGGTGATGTTCTGCTGAAGACGTCTCGCTTCTGTGCCCAGGTTGATATTCTTCTCTTCCTCCTCCTCGACACGGGCCTCTAGGTCATGGAGGATTTCTTCCAACTCTTGCTTCTTGGCCGCCAGTTTCACTCGCATCTGGGGAGAAAAAGGTTACAAAACAAATATTTACAAGTTTTGTTGAAAATGTTGTTGAATTATCTGTTATGTTTATTTCACATTTCCTCTCATCTTTCTGAAGGTCATAAAGGATTCCTTCTAACTCTTTATTGGCCGCTAGATTCATTTATATCATCAAAGAAAATGAGAGAATAGTAGATAAGCAGTTTTCAGCAGTAAATTGCATCATTCCAGCAAGTTTTTTCTGTCATATCTTTGGTCTTGTAGAAAGATTAAATAGACCTGTTTAGAGTTTCTGGCACCCTGTCCCAAAGAGTAAGTGGATTCTTGCTAATATATTTGGCACCCAAGCTGCACGGCCAGAAGGCTCTTCTCTTCAATCAACTACTGATGAACAGCCTGACAGACAGACATACACCTTGACATCCCCCTCAACTTTAAGAGTGAGGCAATAAACAAAAATTCTCAATTGAAAAGTTTTTCAAAATGTAGCCAAGTTTTGGACATACCTCTTCTGCTTCTTGGCTGAGCTCTGCCTCTGCCTGCAGCTGCTCTGCAAGAATACACTCTACGTTTCAATCAACTACTGATGAACAGCCCGACAGACATACACCTTGACATCCCCCTCAACTTTAAGAGTGAGGCAATAAACATAAAATTCTCAATAAGTTTTTCAAAAATGTAGCCAAGTTTGGACATACCTCTTCTGCCTCTTGGCTGAGCTCGGCCTCTGCCTGTAGCTGCTCTGCAAGAATACTCTTACGTTTCAATCAACTACTGATGAACAGCCCGACAGACATACACCTTGACATCCCCCTCAACTTTTAGAGTGAGACAATAAACATAAAATTCTCAATAAGTTTTTCAAAATGTAGCCAAGTTTGGACATACCTCTTCTGCCTCCTGGCTGAGCTCGGCCTCGGCCTGCAGCTGCTCTGCAAGAATGCTCTTCTCCTCGATCACCTGCGTGTACTTGCGCTCCATGTCGGTGTAGTCCTTCTCCGTGTCCTCCAGCTTGTCTTTGATCTTCTTCAGCTCGTTCTCCCGCTGCTGCATCTCGTCATCTTGTCGTGTCACCTAGGTTACAAGAAACAGGAAAGCAAAGAGGATTCATTATTTGGATGGGGTTGAGTAGTTTGGATTGACTTTAGAGTGACAGAATTCACTCCATGTCGGTGTAGTCCTTCTTCTCCGTGTCCTCCAGCTTGTCTTTGACCTTCTTCAGCTCGTTCTCCCGCTGCTGCATCTCGTCATCTTGTCGTGTCACCTAGGAAACGAGAAAACGTATATGAAAATTAATCTATCAGGATTGGTCGGTTGGTTCACTGGAATGAATTGATTAGGATTGATAGGTTTGGATTGATTTGGAGTGATTAGATTTGCATCATGTTAGTGCTGTCCATTTTGTCTTTGATCTTCTTCAGCTCGTTTTCCTGCTGCTGCATCTCGTCATCTTGTCGTGTCACCTAGGACAACGGGAAGGCAGGATAAATAATCATTAATTTTGATGATATACTGGAATACTGAGTCCCCATTTATACATCTAGGTAGAACACAGCTTGGAGATTTTAATTGTCATGCTGAAGAAAAATGAGATGGGCATACATCAGTTTGATACCTTGTGATCTCATGATTGAAAGGTGTGTGTTATAACAATCTTGTCACAACCTTGCCAGGAATATCCCTAGTTCTAGTTCTAGGTAATACTCAGCAATGCCTGTTCAGCATCTAGAGGAAAGCATTCATATAACAAAAGAGAACTAGATGGTTTTCAAGAGCTTTCTAATCCCATTCAAGACCGATTTGATTTTGGTATAACATGCGATATCCATAGACCCCCCATCCAGTGTATTTTCGGGATTAGTCCTGGATTTAACTACTGAGGGCAGTTCAATGATGTTCCAAGTTAGTTCATCCCAATCTTTGAGTGTCCTATAAAAGTATTACATTTTTGTTTAAGGGGGAGAAGAGTAGGAATGGTGTACTTACATTGAGCAGCGGCTTGACCTTTGTGAAGAGACGCCACCACTGCCAGTTGCGCAGCTTGAGGTAGGCGAGGCAGTTACGCTGGATGATGCGGATGGCGCTCAGCTGCTGCATACGCTTCACGTAGTTCCTGGAGGGAAAAAATAATACAAATGTAGTTAACATTTTGTATGTCTGTCTATTTGTCTGTCTGTATGTGTGTATTCATTTTTGTTGGTTTGTTTGATCAGTCTTGTTCCGGCTTGTGATATCATTACCTTAGACTAAATAAAAGATCTTGCTCTGACCCAACTAGTACAGTGATTTCACTAGCTGTGTGACCGTTGACCTTTGACATGCTAGATATGACTCCATGGCAGTGTGCCTGGAAGCAGATGATGATGTCAGTTAGCTCTCCAGCTCAGTGGAAGATCTTGCTCTTGTCTTATAGATTGTCATTCACATTGTGAAGACATTTGACCTTTGACATATTAGACTTACCTCCTGGAGATGACTCCACGGCAGTGAGCCTGGAGGCGGATGATGATGTCGGTCAGCTTCAGGTCCCTCTCCTCTTCCAGGTGGGCCAGCACTCCGGCACGGAAGAAGATCTTGCTCTGGCCCATGCGGTACAGCGCTGGATCCAGATCTAGGGCTTTGATCTGTGGGAAAGGGTAAACAATTATAGATTAATTGCATGTCCAAGAATCAAACTTTCTGGTGGCCCAAAACTTTAACATGTGAGAAGATCTTGCTCTGGCCCATGCGGTACAGCGCTGGGTCCAGGTCTAGGGCTTTGATCTTTAGGAAAGGAACAATTAGAGATTAATGGCATATGGTTTAGGTCCAGGACCCTGGCCCATGCGGTACAGCGCCGAGTCCAGGTCTAGGGCTTTGATCTGTAGGCAAGAGATAGATAAATTGATTGCTTGAGATCACAGTCGAAGGCCTAGATTTCACAGTGGACCAGCACATCTGCAGGACAGCGTGTGACTTTACTGATCATTCAATATCCGAAGATTTCTCTGCAACATACAACCAGCAAGTGTAACACTTATTGAATTCCGTGATCATCTAAAACAATCCTTGATGTAGATTCATACAACTTACTACCAATAGCAACCTTTATTTTTATTTATAATATGCTATAGTGAACAATAGCCTTTAAGGCGAGATATTAATGAATCAAACTAAAATATAGGCAAAAGAGCGCTATAAAAGACATTGTCATTATTGTCATTGTCAAAACTTACCATCTCAATGACGGCCTTCTTTCCATCCATGAAGCCCTTGGGGATGACATGGGGAGTCAGCAGCTCGTACCTGTAAACACAGAGAGAGAGAAAAAGTGTTAGTAATGCTCCCCAGGGAGTGGAGATGGTGCACACAATGTGTGCTGGTTTGCATTGTATCCTATGACCGGGATAATAATAGTGTAAAGCGATATTGTATCATATTAGGCGCTATATAAATCAAACCTATTATTATAAGTAGTAGTAGTAGTAGTAGTAGTAGTAGTAGTAGTAGTAAACAGTCTAGTATTCTATGCAAATGTCTACATTATAATTACAAAGGAAATTTAAATTTTTGGGGCCAGAACCTATTTCTTTAAAGTGACTTAGTAACATTGTCCAAATCCTCAAAATCCAATTGAAATTCTAGCGGTTCCCTCATACCTTGTTGTATTCCTAATAACAAACAAAGCATGGAACAGGTTTTGGTTTTTCAAATTTACGATTGAAGTGTTCAGATGTCAAATTATCCAATGGATCGTCAGAACCGTGTACAAAGTGAGTGCAATGAGTTAGTGAATGTCACTTTGCATTTTTGCGCATTACTTGGCCATGCAATGTCCATTTGACTTGAAATTTTCACACAATACCCTGTGGACATATGAGATAACAACAATATACATTGCATCAACCATTCATCACTTTTTGCACATGTCAACAAAGTTACTAGATCCCTTTAAGGCTATCAAAAATACAGAGAAGATTTATTAATTTGCCCCGACTGGGCCACTAGCAAAGAGATATGTTTAGGATGAAAGATGATATTTAAAAGTGTTTTTTTTTACGAGAAATTAAAAAAAACTCACCTCTGCCTGAACTCCTGGAAGATGATACGATTGGGGAAGCCCTGTCGACAGATACGGATGCCCTCCAGCACACCATTGCATCGTAGCTGCTCAAGCACCAGTGGGGAGTCGATCTTGCCAGCCTAGAGTTTGACAAAGAACATGAATCAAATGTAACCAAAAGAATAATGTAAATATGATACAATTTTATAAGTTTTTTTGCAAATGTACAAACATCAACCATTACTCCAGCATATCTTTAAACTGAGAAAGGTAAGTATGGCGAGGTGACGTATATCCCTAAGAAGCTTTTGAAAAAGCCTTGTCAACAGATGAGCTCAAGGAAAGTGTCTCTCTTGCCAGCCAAATTTTGAACAGAGAAAATAAAATATTGAATGATGAAAACATGACGCAATATCCCTTACTTCCTACAAAGTAATTGGGCTTAAAGGCCTGTCAAAAGAAAAAGATACACCCTAGCACACCCTTTACTCGAATAAAAATGAACAAACGGACAAAGAAAAAACAACAACCAAGTAAACAAAGTAAAGTACCCTACCCTCTTCTCGTGGTTGGGGATGATGCAGCGGACGAAGTTGGGGTTGGTGTTGTTGAGGGTGGTCATCAGACGGGTCAGCTGCTCCTTGTAGAGCTGGCCGACGGTCCGGAACATTCCGCGGCGGGTCTGCGAGGCGCCGAAACGGGTGTTGCTCGATTCGTTCAAGGTGCTCATGCCCACGATGTTGGCTACAAAGAATTAAGTAAATTGCAACAAATTTATTTTAAAAGAAAAATATAATATTAAATGATCAGCTGAAGTAAAATAATATAAATATTTACACTTTACTCGCTCGTATGAAAAATGTACTTGCCTGGTTACTTTTAGATGAAGTTTACATGTTAGGAAGTATATTTTTCCCTTGTAGGTGAACACAACTGTAAGTAGCCCGATTGGGCAAGCAAACTATACCATTTATACAATTTTACTTGCCCAACATTAATTTCTACTTGCCCTGGGCAATCAGGCAAGTGCTAGGGTCAAGCCCTGAAATATGTAAGGAATAGGATCATGGGCATATGGGGACGTTCTTCTCGGGGGAGGGGGGGGTTACGGGGGGGAGGGGGGGTTGGGGGGGGGTGGGGGGTCGAGGTCCTCGCCTCTTTGTTCCCCGTTTAGACAAAAAGAAAAAATCACGATTTTGCCCGAATATAGGTGGTTTTGCCCGAAAAATAACATGACACTCCCCTAATGTAACATATGTTGCCCGAATATGATATGATTCTGGCCGAAGAAGACATTATTTTGCCAGAATATGACATAAATTAGCCCGAATATGACATGATTTGCCCGAATTTCAGGTGCGTTTTGCCCAAATATGGCCTATGAATATGATCTTACCATCCTTCCAGAGATTGCAGATGAAAGTTTCGCTGGACGCACGCATCAGGCCGATGACGTTATCGTTGAGGGGGTCCATGTTCTTGGTGAGCCACTTCTTGCCAGAGTAGTCAACCTAGAAAAAAGTTTGAAAAATAACATATTTTCATAAATTATTAAGGAGGTACGATTTCCTGAAATGCTGTTGTCTCTACCATCATTTCCGCCATACATTATCTTCTAAATGAAAAAGAGCAAAGAAAATGGGATTCCTCCGGAATATATATTATTTTTAACGTCACATTATAATCCTCATCATGAGTCATCCAAGAACATGCTTTAAAATATTAAACATATTTCATACATTATAAAGTGGTTATAGTTCCTGAATCCCAACCATCCACAACCATCATTGGCATGTCAATCTTTTTAATCATTTTCAACATCACATTATCATCCTCATCATTATAGCCAACCTAGAAAATGTTTAAAAATGATATATTTGATCAATTCATACGTGGTTGTATTTCCTTTATCGCAATCATTAGTCATCATCATCATTATGTCAATAAATTATTATTTTCATCATCACATTATCATCCTCACCATAACCCTCATAAATATTGTCACTGCCACCTATTCTATTAATAATAATTTTAGAACATTTTCTTATCGTCATCGTCATCATTATCGTCATTATCGTCATCATCATCGTCCTTGTCGTCCTCGTCCTCGTCGTAGTCATTGTTGTTCTTATCGTCACCATCACCATCATTATAATTTCCATTGTCATTATCATCAACATTAGCATCATCCCCATTTTCGACATCATCATTAGCATCATCATCATCAACGCGACATAATCATCTAGCTAGCCATCAATGGGGACACAAAAATCAAATTCAATCATTCTCTCCAGTATCATCAGCGGGAACATCGTCACATCATCTCATCACATCACCCTCTTCCCCGGCCGGCGTAGTGGACGATGCAGAAGTCTGATGGTCATTATCATCATTATTATCATCATCATTAGCATCGCCATCTGCATAAAAACACTTTTATCAACCATCTACCTCACCATCAATTCCATCGACATCATCATTGCAAATATTATGATATTATCGTCTTACCCGGCCGGCGTAGTGAACGATGGAGAAGTCTGCGCTGTCTCTGAAGTCGGGCTTGGTGAACTTGGTGGAGTTGCCCATGTTCTTGTGCAGCTTCTCGATGAAGGACTTGTCCGTGGCCTTGGGGAACCAACACTCCTCGTCCAAGAGGGCTAGGATACCCATTGGCTAAATGGAAACAAAAACAAAACGCAAAACCAATCATAATATATATCATAATCACAAATCATAATAGCAACAGAACTAGAGCTCAAGATTATAGCTAGTAGCAGGTCATAGATGATGTTGACCTGGTTGAGTTGGACATTTTCTTGTCCAGCTTCTTGTCCAGCTTCCTTGGGGAACCAGCACTCCTCCTCCAAGAGGGCTAGGATACCCATGATTGGCTAAAGGAAACAAAAACAAAACGCAAAACCAATCATAATATATATCATAATCATAATCATAAATCATAACAGCAACATAATTAGAGCTCAAGATTATAGCTAGTAGCAGGTCATAGATGATGTTGACTTGGTTGGGTTGGACATTTTCTTGTGCAGTTCATTGCTGAAGGACTTGACGGTGGCCTTGGGGGAACCAACACTCTTCATCCAAGAGGGCTAGGATACCCATTGGCTAAAGAAACAAAACAAACACATCAAAATCAGAAAAGCAACAGAATTAAGAGTTGCTCAAGATTATAAATGTTAGCAGGTCATAGAAAGATTAGAATCGGGTGGGTTGGTTGCCTATATTCTTGTTTCTCTTATGAAGGTCTTGTACGTGGCCTTGGGGAACCAACACTCCTCGTCCAAGAGGGCTAGGATACCCATTGGCTAAAGGAAACAAAACAAAACATTTGGACTGAAAGCATTAGAAGTGCAAAACATTACAACTATAAGTAGGTCATAACAAATTTTGCCTTGGAATCTTGGGTTTTTCTTCTTTTTCTGGATGATTCAAAATCTACATTTTCTTATGGATTAATGATATTTTGAGTTATACAACAAATTCAAGATGAAAGATGAAAAAGCAACCATTACCATACCTTCTCAATGAGGTCGATGCAGGGCTGCAGATCAAGACCAAAGTCAATGAACGTCCAGTCGATGCCTTCTAGTCGGTACTCTTCCTGCACAGAGAAACAAAGGAAGAAAAAAAACATGAGAAAATGTTTGAATATCACAGGATTATTGTATATAGATCGAGGCAAGGAGATTATTATTAACGGCAACTTGCTACACAAGGTTTTCTAATGCTGATCACACATTTCTCTGAAGTGTTTTTTCATGACACTGGGAGGGAGCTCGGAGAGAGATTGGAGATATATATATACCATTTTGTTATTTTGATTCTTATGATAAGTGTGATTTAGTGTCTTTACATGCATTAGTTTTTGTGTGTATCATTAGTATTTGTATGATATTTTTGATATATCAATGAATATCATTATTGTACCATGATCATTGTTCGTCTTCAGACCTTAGAATCATACCAAAAATATAAATAAATAAATAAACATACCTGTTCAAGGATGAACATGGTGTGGTTGAAGAGCTGCTGCAGTTTCTCATTGGTGAAGTTGATGCACAGCTGCTCAAAGGAGTTCATCTGGAAGATCTCAAACCCGGCGATGTCGAGGATGCCGATGAAGGAGGCACCGGTGCGCTTGCTGCGGTCCAACGACTTGTTGATGCGCGTCACCACCCAGCGGAACATCTTCTCGTAGATGGCCTTGGACAGAGCCTCGCACGCAAACTCGACCTTAACAAAACAAAAGAAGAAAACATTTGTATTGTGATGCGAGCAAAAGTTTAAAATGTTGGTTCTTATTAAAAACTAGATGGATCTTCGATTGCGCGCAATCGAAAATTATGCCTCCGCTATCACGCGATTTTAATATCAAGCCCAAATTAACATGCACTGATTTGATTTTTAAAAATATTTTTTCATATATTTTGAGTCCTGTGACCTTGACCATATGACCCCAATCTTTGATGGCTCCCTAAAAAACATTCAGGTACGAAGTTTGATTGAAATCTGACATTTAGTTCTTGAGATTTTGGCATTACAAGCTTTTTTGCATGTATAATGAGTCCCGTGACCTTGACCTCAACCTCATGACCCCAACATTTTATGGCTACGTTGACTCTTTATGATACATTCAGGTACCGAGTTTGATTGAAATCTGACATTCAGTTCTTGAAATTTTGCCATTACAAGCCATTTTTGCATACATATAGAGTCCTGTGACCTTGACCATTGAACTCATGACCCCCCAAATCTAATCAGATCAGTCGCACCCTGATATGTACACTCATACACTCAAGTTTGAAATTGATCCGTCAACCGGTTCTTGAGATATCGCAAGAACGAGGCATTTTTTGCGCATACATTGAGTCCTGTGACCTTGACCTTTGACCTCATGAACCCCAAAATCTAATCAGATCATTGCCACCCCAAAATCTACACTAATACCAGGTTTGAATTAGATCCGTCAACCGGTTCTTGAGATAACGCGAGAACGAGGCATTTTTGCATATATATTGAGTCCTGTGACCTTGACCTTTGACCTCATGACCCCTAAAATCTAATCAGATCATGGTCACCCCAATATGTACACTCATACCAAGTTTGAAATTGATCCGTCAACTGGTTCTTGAGATATCGCGAGAACGAAAACGGGACGGACGTACGTACGGACGGACGGACGTACGTACGTACGGACGGACGGACGGACGGACGGACGGACGGACGGACGGACGGACGGACGGACGGACGGACGGACAACCCAAAAACATAATGCCTCCGGCCACTTCGTTGGCGGAGGCATAAAAAATACCAATACAGATTAACTTTCATACTAGGAAAACATTTCATTTTTTTCCAAAATAGAAGTACATCCCCCCCGCCCCCCCCCCCCTGAATAATGATTCATACAGCTACAAAGATGTATTTTGTATCCGTCAGAGCTAATCTAATTTCTTATTGCTGTATTTAGTTAGCCAAACAAGCTTGACAAGTTACAGTCCTAATTATTATTATCATTTTGTGTTTTTTTCCTGAGGAATTGAGCATTATATGCATCTTTCTGTGCCTGATTGACAAAGTGAAGACTTGGTACTATTAAAGTTAACTTCCATCAGTCATTGCAAAGAACATTGCATAATGCTTCATCAATATTGGCACGCTTGAAAAGAAACCATCGCAGTTATCATTTTATAAATTTAGTCTCCGATTAAGAGTACATCACAACATCTTGATTGGATGATTTGAGATTCATGTTGGTGTCCGCGTGCCAATACGTTTGGCGCTGTGCGAAGAGTCGGGAGGTGCCGCCCTCTACCTGTACCTCATATAAATTCTGCTGTTATAAGATCAGAAAAAAAGACACAACAATACAAAAGAAGTAAATTACTTTCTTTGTTTTGGTCCTGAGCAAGTTAATATGCATACCTGTTCCTTGTTTTGGGCCTTGTTGACGAAGTCCCTGCCGACCTTGAGACGGGGCTTGAGCAGGGCCTTGGAGAACTCGGTCACATTGATTCCCATCAGGTGGCAGATCTTCTGGGCAACTACACAGAGAAAAACAAATAATAATAATTTAGTTATTATAGTCCATTTTTATATAGAGATTTATCACAGAGCATTATCTCATTTTTGATGGCCCCTTGCCAACACTTATTGAGTCCTACTAGATCGATTGTTATTATTTGTTTTATTACCTTGGCTGTAGCCGAGCTACCATGATTTGGCTCTAAAGCATTCCATGGAAACAAATTCCTGCCAAGTACACATTTACTATTTGTATCTGATTTGACAATAATAATAATAATACAACCAATATGGCAGGAATCAATGTCAAGCATAGCAATAACAATAATAAAGCCAAGAAATAAAGTGAAAGTTGAAGAGGTAGAATAAAATTACCATAAACGGACTTCTATAATTCTATCACACACATAAAAAAATATCATCACCAGGCCCATCTGCATCAACTAGAAGACATTCAAGTTCTGCTGGACTTACCAGTAGAGTCTGGAAGAGTGGCCTGTAATTCTATCATTCAAATGTTGATTTTGTTTTTATACTATTATGAAAAGAACTACAATTGGTCATTTGCAGAGCAGCTAAACACCAAGATTCAGAAAATCAAAGTTATTATAGTTTGTGATGGACTTACAAGTAGAGTCTGGAAGAGTGGCCTGTAATTCTTTCAAATGTTGATTTTGTTTTTATACTATTTGAAAAGAACTACACTTGGTCATTTGCAGAGCAGCTAAACACCAAGAATCACATCAGAAAATTAAAGTTATTATAGTTTGTGATGGACTTACGGTAGAGTCTGGAATAGTGGCCTGTAATTCTATCATTCAAATGTTGATTTTGTTTTTATACTATTATGAAAAGAACTACAATTGGTCCTTTGCAGAGCAGCTAAACACCAAGATTCAGAAAATTAAAGTTATTATAGTTTTGTGATGGACTTACCGGTAGAGTCTGGAAGAGTCGCCTGTTCAGAGTTCCTCTCCTGCTTGAACACCATGTTGCCAAACAGCAGACAGGCTGACACAACCTTGAACACACCTGAGCAAGATAAAGTCAAAACACAAATTTAATCCTCTCTGCATCAAATAAGTACATAAGTAAATATAAAATATCACCACCATCTTAATCATACCCTAACCCATCTTCAATACCACCATTTTCATTACCACTATTTTGACTATTATCATAATTATCACGAGCATCAATATTATCATCAGTATAAACATCAACATCATCATCCCTATCATCATCAACAGTTGTTGTCATCCTTGTTGACGTTCATGATGTTCATGGCCTCCATTGTTGTCGTCGTCGTCGTCGTCGTTGACGACACCTCATCATAACCGTCTTCATAGTTACTACCATTTTCATTACAACCATTTTGACCATTATAACAAACATCAACATCATCATCACCATCATTATTACAAACATCATCATCATCGCTGGCTACCACCACCTTGTTGTCGCCATCGTCGCTGTCATCATCATCTTCATCAACATCAACTGCGATCGAGACTTACAGTTGATGTCATCCTCGTTGATGTTCGTGATGTGCATGGCCTCCATCGTTCTTTCAAACTCCTTGTCATCATCGTCGGCGTTGTTGTCGTTGACAACACCTCATCATAACCATCTTCATTAATACCATTTTCATTACCACCATTTTGACCATCATAATTATAACAAAAATCAACATCATCATCACCATCATTACAAACACAATCGTCATCGTCGTCGGCTCCTGCCACCATCGTTGCCCTCATCGTCGCTGTCATCATCATCTTCATCATCATCATAATCATCCCTATTATCATCAACTGTGATTGAGACTTACAGTTGATGTCATCCTCATTGACGTTCATGATGTGCATGGCCTCCATGGTGTCTTCGAAGTCCTTGTCATCATCGACGCCGGGCAGGGGCTGGTTTCCATTGCACAGGTAGTTGTAGTGGTCGATGTTCTCCAGAAGATAGTCATCTGAAGGGTTCAAGGGAAAGATGCAAGCATATATATACGGTAAGAAGCATTGTCAGATATATTGGCAGGACAAAGCTAATTTCTTCTCTTGAATTCTTCTTAATATAATTATTATTATTTTATTCTGCAATTATAACAAAGTGAACAAATTGCAACCACTGGAATGCCAGGGCTTGGAAAAGGTTAACTGAATAACTATGGCTAAAAGCCTTCCACCCCAATTCCAGTGGTTGCTAAAAGGATGGTAACATATCAACAAGTATAAACAGTGGATAATGCGAAACTTTTAAAACATCAGGAAGACTAATCTAACACTAATTAATAACCTCAAATACCTCACGGATTTACCTCACCCATATTGCCCCTGATTTAAAGTCGGAAGAAACAATATTACACGATTCTCTTTTACACCATACCGTAGAACACCATCGTCAAGCACCCACAAGCACCTATACGCATATTGCTTTTTAAAGACGTTTCCATGAGATTCACCTCCATTATTATCCTCATGAATATTCCTCACCATTATTTGCATTCTTGATTAAAGTTTACCGTTTGGACAGAGAGCGGGCGCTCTTTAAAAGCAAGATGCATATAGGTGCTTGGGGGGTGCTTGACGATGGTGTTCTACGGTATGCAATGAATGGTGTCGTTCTCTAATCGTTAAAAGATTTTTTTTAAAAGCCACATTACCCAGTAGTACCTACAGTAACAGTCAGATCATGAAGATCTTTCTTAAGATAACAAAAATAAATACTATTTTGGGTGCTATTTTTCTAAGTTGCTTGAGCTAAAATATCACTCATAAATTTCTTTCGCATTAAACCCTGTGAGATATGGGCACTAATTTTTTTTCTGGAGGGGGGGGGACACCACATTTTGGGAATAAATTGCCCATAATATTATTTCCTTGTTTGTTTGTTTGTTTGTTTGTTTGTTTGTGGGTTTTTTGCTCTACTCACCTTTCTGTTGTGGGGTTGCCCCGAGGAGCAGCTGGTAGAAGATGTGGAAGGTCCTCTCGGTGGCAGCCTGGCGGATGACACGAGCCTTCTCCAGGAGGTCTGGTGTCGGTCAAGACGAATTAAGGAACCAAGACTTCATATTTTCATAACGCATTGCTCCCAAGAGAGTGGACAGTTCACATCAAATGCAGTGGTTCATACAGGATGAATAAAGGAACTACGCTTTCTTGGAGTGAGTTGGTCCCGAGAAAGTGGATAGTGCGCATTAAAGGCAATTCAGACCAGTATATCAGACGCGCGAATCCATATTGCGCACTTTCACGCACGGTACGTAATCCCCCTTTGCTCAGTTATAAGTAACGATCGCAAACTGTCCCAGTTCACGAACGACCGAGTCGAAAATGGTCGCGTTCTGAATGTTTGTTATACCAAGGAGGTACTCGAATCATGGTCGAATAGAGATCCATCAGAGATTTTTACGAGCGAAAGTATTATGCAACACGCGTATCTGAATACTTCAATCATACATATCTTTGTAATGAAAGGGAAATTTGAAAAACCGAACCGGTCCCATGATTTTATTGTTAATACGAATACAACAAGGTATGAGGGAACCGCTAGAATTAAAATTTTATTTTGAGGATTTGGACAATGTTACTTAGTCCCTTTAAGGGCAGTGGTGGCATACAGAAAAATTAGGGAACTATTTAAAGCATTTTTAGAACAAAATGCTCCTGTGGGAGTGACTAGTGCACATCACTTGCAGTTGGGGTCAGGACAAAATAGGGAACTAAGTATTTCCTAACGAATTGCCCCCAAGGAAGTGGATAGTGCACATCATGTGTGAATCGATTATGAGTGTCTGTCTGATGAATGTTGTAGTAGTGCCATTGTAAAGCTTTCTGTGAGGTGATTGCCAGTCCTATCATTAGGAGCTTTATAATTAGAAATGTTGTTATTATCTTTCATCAGCATGTTGATATTGCTATTTCTTCATTATTTTTTTTCAGAATTTGCTTTCTTTGTTAATTGTAATTCTTTGAATGTTAATCATAAGGCTGTCATTTTCAAGCACTTATATTAATTGAAGGAGTTGAAAAATGAAGGGCTCAATCTTATTTGTTTTTTTTTCATGATTATTTTGTTTTGCTGCTTTTACACAAGAATATCATATCAACATTGTGGAGGAGTCAACAATTTCAATAGTATAATTCCTGTTTAAAATGTGCATAATAGTAAAAAATATTAATAATAATAATAATAAATAATAACAAAAATAATGGTGGCTACTTATATAGCGCACGTTCCGCTTTAGGTTTGTGTGCGTATACACGTATAAGGCTGAGGTCGTGTGTGGGCGTATGTATGAGTGTGTGTCTCAGTAATTTTCAGTTTGTTTGTGCAAGCCATTAGTTTGTTTGTGCAAGCCATTAGTTTCGTTTTTTATGTTAGCATTTATGCAGGTAACTAAATCAAGGTTTCGATTTCAGGAAGTTCCTAATGTTCTTATTTTGAGGAAGTTGAAATGCCGGTTACCGCTCCCACACACTGATTAGCCATTATGTGTCAGTTTTAAGTGGCACACTGATTAATCAGTAGACCCAATGCTATTTATACAACCAACCCCATAGCAGCAAAATCCAGAAACATTACTCAAGTTTCGCTTTTGTGTGACCTTTCTAATTGTGAAAATTATTCATCCAAATCGAAAGACATAATCACATAATCATACTTAAAACTATTTGACATAATTTACTCCAAGTTGATTTGTATCCTTCGGGTTTATGTCAGGTTTATAATAGCTTCTGACCACTATGGCAATGAGAATTAAGGGGTTCCTGGGACGAGCACTGTCTAGGGTTTTCTTTAGCTCAGTCGGTAAGAGCGCGGGTCTAGCAATCCGGAGGTCTCGGGTTCGAATCCCGTTGGAGTCCCATTTTCTTTGCCTTCTTTTAATCACAATATATTTCTGGTCAGTTTCTCTATCTGTTTGAAATAATTTATATACAATACAATGTTGAACCTGTCTATGCTGACGGTTTATGTTCACTTGGTCTAATCTCAGTTGGTCTACTTCTCATTTGGTCTACTACCTGATGCCTCCAAAAACCTAACCCTAACCCTAACACTTACCCTAACCCTAACCTTAATCCACAACCCTAACCCTAATCATAATTCATAATCATAATCATAATTAAGCCGCCAGATTCATAATTTTCTAGTAGACCAAATGGGAATAGACCAAATGGGTGTAGACCAAGTGGCAATTTACCATGCTGACCACCAAGGGGAAACAATAGAAGCCACAGCAGACAGGTGACCTTTATAGACAGGTTCCATTACATTATATTTCTCTGTAGAATATCTCATTCGATGACCACTATGTGAAGGTTAGCTGTTATCTATAGACAGGTGGCCACTAAGACAGGTTTGGCTAAATATGAATTGGTTTTGAAATGGCTTCAAATTTTGATGTAAAAAAGTGTAAAGACATTTGTTTATGTATAGGGAGCTAAATGTAGCAATTTTTGTTATCAAGATCATACAGTAAGTGTGATTAAAGTGATTTCTGATCATAAAAAGTAAGAATGACATCATATAACTATACAATGCAATGGGGAATTATAACGGGACTGCGTGTGTACAAAATAAGTTGCGTAATCCACTTAAGAGAGTGTGTTCAATTAATGCGATGCTTCCGATAAGTGACTTGCCGGTCCCAGCTGAGATCTTAAAGGGGGAAAAGAGGTTAAAAAATCTCTCTTCTGATGGTGGGAAAACTTTGAGATACAGGGTTTTGTCAAGACAGCTACACTACATTGCATGTAGCCATTGGCGTAGCATGGTCCTATGGGGGGCGAGTGCTTTAATGAGAGCACATAATGTATTTCTTGATTTTGGTTAATTATTACTGCAAGGTCTCTTAATTTGAAATTTAGTAATTGGCACCAATTCCATAATACCAGTAAAAAAAACATTGTTTTGAATCACAGAACGATTGTTTCAACCTATTCGTTTTTAATCTAATCATGAAGGCAAGCAGGGGGATTGTTCTAATCTAGTCGCACTCTTCCCTATAGTATGAACGTTGTTTTGTATTACAGTATGAATGCCAGGATTGTTTTAATCTAGTCGTTTTGAATCATAGTGTGAACACAAGCTGGGGGATAGTTCTAATCTAGTTACATAACTTAGTCACCCTCTTCCCCTCAAACACACCCCCCTCCTATTTCCTTCCTGTCCCATCAAGCCGCAGGAACTCACAGGTGTCAAAAGATCCACTGAGGATGTCATCACATTTCGGCAACTCAACACCACTATTTTAACGGTTACCCAGGGCTTCATACTACTAACAAATTGGGATGAACAGACAGACAGACAGACAGACAGACAGACAAATAGATGGACAGACAGACAAACAGACCGACGGACGGACGGATGGACGGACAACCTGTAGATATAAATGCCTCCTGCCACTTCCTTGGCGAAGGCATCAACATTGCAAAGAAATAGCCCAGAGGTATATTTCAGTTGCCCCAAAAGTTGACGCCCAAATTTCCTATGAATTCATTTGTACATTTCGCTAGCTTGCTTGTTAAAGGATACAGGTCTCGATGCTGGCACCAGAGATGTAGCCTGATGTGTCGAAGTTGATTCGAATGAACTTTCCCTGCATTTTGATAACAAAAGAAAAATGAAAGTATAAAAGGGGTTGTTACTAAACTAAACAACACTTGCACTTTTTATTCTTATCAACTTTCTCTAATTGATATCAGATTTTTATTTTTTTCATTTTCTCTGCGTACGGGTCAAATACCATTTTGGGCTACCAGCAAATTTGAAAATGTATACAGGCATAATGTTAAATTAAAGTATAAAAGTCAAAATATGTTTTGCAATTATCCTATCATATTAAAATTACATTTAAGCATTCAATTTATCTTGTATGTCCGTTTATATGATATACTTTGGATATTGTTTATAATATATCTTGTTGAAATAAAAGTAGACAAGCTTACATGCATAATTTGATATCAATTTCAACTGGATAAATATACATCAATGTAATTTATTGAAAATTTGGAAAACAAATAAAACAAATCAAATCAAATCAAATCAATATACTTACGAAACGTGAGGAGTTGTCATTCTTGACAGTCTTGGCGTTACCGAAGGACTCAAGGATGGGATTGGCCTGTAGTAGCTGGGCTTCTAATTCACCCTGGCAAATCAAATTAAATCAAATCAAATAGATTACTCATCATCATCATCATCATCATCGTTAGTACATCAAATCAAGGGAATTAGTCATACAAATTCAATGCCTAGAAACCCTAAACAAAAACAGTTTTTTTATTTCTTTTCATTTACCGAGAGCTTCTAATGTCATCATATTGATATCAAATTATTGTGAGAAAATAGATTAATCAAGTCTATTTGATCATATCAAATCAATTCAGATTAAATTAGACTAGAATGGAGAGCCTTGAAAAAAAAAAATCCATTAAACTATTTACCCAATATTTAAGTTTGATTTGTCAAATATTGTCATATTTAAATATATCCTACTGAACAGTTAAGCTTTGACTTTCTTCTTTTCATACTTTCTTTATAAAAAATGTATTCCTGGTAATTGCTAAACTGAATATTGGACAAATCTTTTTATAAAAGAGGAATTATATTTTTCAAACAAAGTATCAGTTTCTAATTCTGCTTATTTTTAGTACTATAACTCACTTTCTGTCGATTTAGTGAAGATGTTATTCATGCCTGACATAATTGCTTTGTTAAACGATATCTCCACTTCTAATACTGTTTCACAATTATTGCCCAGACAGATAATTTGAGATTTAAAAAAAAAAAAACGAACTTTTGCTATGGTTCTTTTAATATTCATTTGTTTTTTGCACACAGAGAAATTACTTTTCTACATCCAACACTTTAATAATAGTGTTTTGCACACAACTAAATTAAAATTTCTTTCCTAAAATAACTCTTCATTGTTAAGATTTACACACACCCAAAAACATCCCTTTTTTAAGCACTTTATTAAAGAAATTGGAGCTTTTTTATAGAATTAATTGTGTTTTCACTGCAAACGAACAGTGCACAAGATACACACGTTACAAACTTTAAACGAGAAAGAATACAGTCAACATTTAATTTTAATAGAACTGCAACGTGTGAAAACAACAAACTGGCAATTACATTGAACACTAGACAAATAAAAAGGAGAAAGAAAAGATTCAATAGATAAATTGCTGGGTAGTCAACTAGCACTTCTTTTCGTGGGATATCTACAGTTTGTAATCACAGCTTTTTATAGAAATTGAAAAAGTAAGTTTCACACTGAGTTACATAGAATTAAAAAATGCATGCATTTTGAAATAGAAAACTGTTTTAATCAGGATATATTGGTTATTCTAAGTATTTTTGAAAAAAAATTAATATGATGAGCTTTCTCAATTAATATTACTATTCATTATACTTGTGGGAAGTGTTTAAATACAGGCCTTCATACTAGTGTGCTAGACAGGATTTGTGTGCTAGTTAATGGTATTTCTTGCAGTAATAGCAATATTGATCGACTATAAATTGCTATACCATTTACTAAACATACTATAACAAAGCTATTGGGCTGGTATATTTGGGATTTAGAATTGTCTGTAATTTACATCTTTCTAGCTAGATAGGTAGCTGTTAAGTTTTCACAA
Source organism: Echinarachnius parma (assembly GCA_037951105.1). Taxonomy (NCBI): domain Eukaryota; kingdom Metazoa; phylum Echinodermata; class Echinoidea; order Clypeasteroida; family Echinarachniidae; genus Echinarachnius; species Echinarachnius parma. The sequence goes on along the minus strand of JBAMJV010006998.1, from coordinate 27,197 downwards.
AACAGTTCAGAACTTCAGAACTGCGTTAAGTGAATCACACTATATATTTCTTTTACCTCGAAGATATACCTGAAAAGTTAAAATCATGGTTAAAGTTTGTCAAATTTGAAGTATCGTAGGAAAAATGTGATGTATTGAAGCATAAAATAGTCTATAAGAGAGTGATACTATAATCAATGTAAAAAAAAGTAGATTAAGTCACAAAATATGAGTAACAGTATTATAAAAGATACTGCCAACAGTAATTAAGGTTAAAATGGAGTTAGATTTGTTTCAATCCTATTAAGGCCACAAAATATATGTGTTTAGTCCTAATAATGGACCAAAACTGTTTGACTAACTGTTGGTAAAAAATTCACAGGGAACTCTGTGGGAGCTATTGAAAAGCATGATCGAGTGCATGGAAAAATATGAGAAAAAGATGATGAACGAACGAGTGAATATTATTTACACAAAAAAGAAGCTTTTTGTTTATAAAAAAATTTAAAAAACGACAGTCGTGAATACTTACGACGACATTCCGCGAAAGGCTACTCATACTCTGCCGAATTTGATCGGTTTCGTAGAGACGGAAAAAATCCATTTGGGAAAATGGAGAGAAAAAAAGGGGGGGTGTGTCGGGAGATGATGTGAAGTTTAAAGGGACAGATGATTTCCAGCATTAAGTAGATGTTGAAGAAGAAAAAAAGGTCGATGAAATGGGGGGTGGGGTGGGATGATAAAAACAAGAGGGGAGGGTGGGGGAGAAAGAGATACAAAAAACAAAGAAGACCAGTAAAAAAAACACCATTAATCAAGTGTGAACATTTTCGAAAAACGATAACGAATAATTCGGGGAGTATGCGATTATTGGGTACGGTATGCAACTTGCATAAAAGGACAACGCAGTGCAAAACAAGAACTGACGAACGAGAAAAGAACAAGAAATAAATAAATAATAGATTACATCCGAACAAATGCGCTGAGAAAAGATGGGATCATGAACACGGAAAGTCATCGCACGATTCTGAGGACGTGGGAACAAAGTTCATTCAAGAGTTGGTCATGCGCATGCATTGTGTACTAGTGGGTGTAACTATTGAACGCAACATACTGCACATCACCATCACATTACGATACCTACGAAACAGTACACTAAAGTAGATTAATGGGTAAATTGAAACGTAAATAAACAAATAATAATGAATTTAAAAGTAAAGTAATAAACAAATAAAATATGAAAACGATTTAATTCCTTATCACGATTGGACGTAGAAGAGAATAGCAATCAAAATTTGATTTTAATTTGGTTTTCAATATATCACAATACAAAATTTCACACACAAAATAAAATTCTAAAGTATCTTATCTTTTCTTTTTCAATGAATCGCATTCAAAAAATACAAATAAAATGTGCCTTCTTATGTTGTTCCCTAAAATCTACCATGGATTATAAACAGACACTTTTTATGAATGTATTTTTACATGAAAGAAGTGAAACAACTACATGACATCTTTCTCTGTTTGGCTGCTACTTATCATCAAATTGAAATCAAAACAACTTTTAAGTTGGGGATAAAATAAAACAAAATTAACGAGCACTCAACTTCGATAGAGGCTCCAGATATGGTACACAGCAGCAGTAACCCAATATTAAATTGCTGGTTGCATTATCAAGTGACAGTTTTTGTTTTTCTTTCTTTAACGACAGCACTCGTACCAGTACTATTCTCTTAAATTTCACTTGGTATATATATTATAATAAGCGCCCCTTTCTGAGTTGATGCTAACACAGATACATTAATTAAACTGTTCTACTGCTTTATTTTAGCTATACATGTATTTCTAAGGTTGTTTAATTTTCCACCTTTTTTTCCAACAAAATGTATCCATTGACTCAATTGTTCACTTTTATTAATCATCCCCTTTTATGCAACACTGACTGGTCAAGGATATATACTTCTGAAATAATAAACAAAAATTAAGCTTAATATTATACCAAACTGCAGAAAAAAATACTTTGAATAATGCACAGGTATACATAATACTTATTTATTATATACTGTAAATAGTTAAATATGAAAGTAATATGAACATCGATGTGCAGAGGATTAACCCAATATGTGGTAAGTAATGGAGGGAAAAAAACGGAACATTCCAGGGGGGTTTTTTTAACCAGCAACCAGTAAAGATTTAATTGGACTTTTAAAATCAAAAGGCATTCTTGAGGTAGCAAAAACACCAACAAGATTAGTGAATATCAACAAACTTTGTGTAAATATTATGAAACATACATCTATTAAATGCAATTTGGTGCATCTGTTATAAAACACAACTCCACTTTATATCGAACAGCAAATAAGATATTTTAATAAAACTAAATCAAACTTGCGACGACGTTTCTTCTCACATACCGCATTTGGTAACTGGTAGGTTACTTTTTTTTTCCTAATCCTATTTCCGACTATGTCCTGAAAGAAACGAGTGGGGAACAACAAGAGAGTTGACATGGTAGACAACAAATATAATCTATATATCTGATCATCACACTATGAGATAAGGGGTGGGGTGTGGTCTACGATAGGGGTGAGGTGGGGTGTGGTCTACGGGATGGGGTGGGGTGTGATCTACGGGATGGGGTGGGGTATGGTCTACGGGATGAGGTGGAGTGTGAACTATGTATGAGACTAAGGGTGGAGAATGAACTATGAAGAGTAGGGGGAGGGAAGGGGGATGGGTTTAGGAAGAAGGGAACAGCGAACAGTTTGGGAATGAACTATGAGATGAGGTAGGGTATGGAGGGAGAGAGGGATAGAATGGTGAAAGGGAAAATTGACTAGTATAGGAGGGATGTGAAAATAGTGAAAGTGGTGGGTAGAGGAAGGATGAGAAGGGAAAAGGGAAAAGTGAAAGATCAAGGGGCTAGTCGAAGTGCAGGAGGGGGGGGGGGAAGAGGGAAGGGTTTAAGAAGAAGGGAAGAATGAAGGGAGCTTGGAGATGGCTGAAGGATTGAAAGGAAGAAGGAAGGCAGGAAGATAAACAAACGTGAGGGCTAGAGGGGCTAGTCGAAGAGAAGGAGGAGGGGGAATGAAGAGGTAGGAAGAAGGAAACGATGAGGGGAGCTTGGCGATGGATGGAAGATGGGAGGGAGGAAGGAAGGAGGGAAGATTACATCTTCTAGGGAGAGTGGGGGAGGAGGGGGGGGTTATCATTCGATAACATGTACGGTCAATTCATTCCTTACTTCTGACATTCAGACGAGTTACTGAAGAAAAACTTACAAGTAAAATAACGTACACTTTTAACATCAAAGTAATCCTTAAATCTGTTCATATTTCATTCAATGCTCCGTCAAAACCCTTTTGAATTCCAATCTCATGAAGCTGTGTCTTTCATGCGAAATGTTCAGACCACCCCCATATATCCACTACAGCTCTCATCAAATAACTGTTTGAAATGTCATCCTTTATCTCAAACAAATAGTTATTCGAAAATAATATCGCTAGTGATATTCGTTTGTCTCGCAATGTATGGTCAACATGGAATAATAGTTATTCCTTTCAAAATTACATACTGCTTTCCTCAATTTTCTCATTTGCAAAGGTGTCATTTTTCTAGTGAAAATATACATGGGGGCACGGGGCGAATTTGCCCCCGAAAATAAAAAAGAGCCCCTGAATTTTGCATTGAGTTCAATCCAACAAAATTTGAGATTGTCATTTTCATGCAGGCAAGCTTGAAAAGTAGCCCGCGACAAATCCTTTATTTTTTTCCCTGCATTTTTCCAAGCATCTGAAACAAGCCACAACTTATTCAACCCCAACAAAAAACATGATAACCCCTTCATTCGAATACAAAAATATTACAATCTCCCTTTTTTTTTAAATGTAAAAAACATTTGATTAAACCTTGTGACATTCATAAAATGTGAAGATCTTGATATATGCTTCATTTGAATTCTATCAATTGATGGGTAATTGTTGTACTTGTTAGTATGTATAATACGCAGTACTTATAGTATGCTGAACCTTTCTTTCTTCTATTTCAATTTCTTACAGCGCATAGAGAGACATATGTGATATGCGCGTTATACATACATTATTATTATTGATGGGCAATGTCTCTTATTATTTTCAATATTGTATACATTTCATGTAGCCTTTGTAATTTTTCTGTACATAAACATAGGTGGAACTATATGTAGTTTGAAAATAATGGCACAAACTTGTTCTGGCATGAATTGAGAAAGATTGTTTTAGGTATTCAATTGGTCATAGTATCTTGATACGTGTGATATATACGTGTGATATATATGAACATATATGATGGAAATGTCTAGTAGGATAATAATTATTGAATGATGTCTTGGTACTAATCAGTGATCACTATTCTATCATGTGTTCCTACTTAAAGTAGGGAACTAATGGATATGTGTATATAGACATACATATATAATCACATATGAAATTTTGGATAACCACCTGTTGTTTTGAATATATATAACAAACACATGAGTCTGATCACTGATAGTTAATTTAATGAATGTACAGTTACAATGATATAGAGTCCAATTATACATGTAGTTAGTTATGCCTGTTTAAAAGTATTCTCTTCCAATTTCTTTGTCAAAGTGTGTAAAATGAAATAAATGTTCAAATCTATTTCTCAAAGGAAATAATAATTTGATGTATCAGATTATCTCGTAAAAGATTACAGACACAATTGATTTTCCTTTCTTCCTTTTTTTTGGAAACACAAGAGAAAACTGAGCCAAACAACCCAAAATAAATAATCATACACAAATATATATAAACAAACAAACATATTTAAGAATTTCCATCACCCGTTTAACCAATCAAATTAGAATGAAAGTTCAATGTATAAATATAATGCAGTGTGGTATGTCTCGGATTAAAAACATGATGATGTTATAATAATATATAGGTTTTCCCGTCCATTTAAACACTTTTTTCATTCAATTTTATAACTTTGTACTTCAATTTCGTCCCAAGAAGACACGACTGTGCCAATGCCAACTTCAATTTCGTCTATTGCCGACCAATTTCACAAAAAGTCCATTTAAATAATTTAGTCGTTCATCCCGCATGTTCATCGATCACAATTCAAATTTGTCGGTCACAGTTGCTGAACACATCTATGACTAACGAATTTGAATTGTAATGGACGATAATGTGTGACAAATCACTAAATTAAATGGACTTCTTTTTTTTATTGGTCGACAATAGACAAAATTGAAGTTGGCATTGGCACATTCTCGGCTTCTCGTGACAAAATTGAAGTACAAATTTATCAGATTGAATGATAAGAGTGTTAAAATGGATGGGAAAAACCTATAATAACAGATGTACCATAGATGCCCTGTATATAATCTATAATGATGAAATGAATAGTGAGTACTAGTAGTCCATAAAAACATACTAAAAATGATGTGGTTTGTAAAAGTATGATAATGTGTGACTTAATAAGTGTTTGAACTGATTGAAAAATGACTGACCGAGTACAAAATATATATAATGACAAAAAAGTTTATTAAAAAAAGAGGGTTTTATTCTCTTTTTGTCCGTCATCTTACCTGCTACTCTCCATAAGAAAAGAAAAGAAAATTTTGAAGAAAGAAAGAAAAGTAATAAGAGAGAGGGGGAAACAAAACAGAAGATATGTTGCTTGGGGTTATTCACGGGAACAAAATCTTTAAAGTTATCTTTAAAAGTTCAACAACAAAAAATGATTCAGAACAGAATCCTGAACTAAAAATCAACTTCAAATCCAAGTCAAACGGGGCACATAGGAGCAAAAGGCTTCTGTAAACTAAAAAGAACTTTTAATGCAACTGCGCAAATGTAAACGGGAGGAAATCATAGAAACTTTTGGTTTACCATAAATTAAAAATTAAATTAAAACACTGCATATTGATGCATCCATTAGAATGCAAGGTATTAAATGGAGTTTACTCAGAAAAACAACAATACAAATTTAGAAAAAGAACAGAAAAATGCTAGATAAAAACTATATTTAAACTAATTAGTACCACAGCAGTGGGCAGGCAAACACGAACCCCAAATGTTGCAAATGAAAGATAGATGTTGTTCATTTAATTTTAAGTAGATATAAACGATGTATTCATATTAATCAAACTACAACTTAGCATTCTTATGAAATCCATTTCACAAATTGAACATCTATCGCAAAACCTACGCTGGCTAAAATTTGTTGAAAATGTAGAAAAATAATAATTCATGGCCTAAGAATTATTCAGCAAAAAATGTTTGTTTAATCTGTTCTTTACTAGATTTTGCAACCCCATATAGTTAATACACTTACAGGATCCACCAGATTCCTGCAGACAATGGGTTAAAAGACTGAACAAATATTACATTGCTGTTCTATTTGATTTGCTTGGGATATATGAACAATCATGTGTTTGTATCAGGTTCACTTTGTTAGTTTCTTTCCTTTTTTCTCTTTTTTTCATAGACCAAGAACTGTTCATCTGACAGGCTATACAAAACTATTTCAGTTTGCATTCCCTATTAAAAGTTGTCAAAACTGCTTCAAAAGAGCTTCTTTCAAGTAAATCCTTATCCTATGTAAACATACTGTTTAATTCCCCTCCAGTACTTCCAAATTAGCCCCTGAAAACATTCAGAACATTCAATCAGGGGAAATGCAAAATCGCAAATTAAATGCTTGCTCGCAAGATCCTTGATGACATCAAGGCAAACCTTGAAAGGGAACAATATAGGTTGCACAATGGTTGGTTAAAAGAAGAAGAAGAACATTTGACAACTGTGAAAGATCCTCTGAGGGACTCAAGGCAATTTACCCAACAAAATGCCAGCAAAGAAAAAAAGTCTTTAGAAGTAAATACTTTTTTACTCAAGGGGTTTAACTGTTCAACATGATTCAGTATGTTATTTTAATGTAGTACAGTTTTAAAAAGTGATGTTTAACATTTTTTTAAAGTGGCCCCTGAGAGTGCAACTTTTCTCCCATGACCCCATTCCTCAAACTCAACTCTATAGTTCCATCTTGTAGAAACTGTTGTAGGATTTCTATCCGTGGTGAGATAGGAAAGTGGACTTTAAATCCGATTATTATGTGATGTTATTTTTATGCTGTAAGGCTTTCAAAGGCGGGATTAAGAAAATAATGAAAACAACCACTGAAAATACAACTTCTTCCCCTGATAACCCAATTACTCAAAGACTAAACACCACAGTCCCAACCTGTAGACAATTTTGTAGAATGTCCATTCTCATTGAGAAATGAAAGCGGGGCCTTTAATCTGTATTTAACAAACAAAATTTGGGAAAGCCACATGTGTGTTTAGGAGGACATTCATTTATAAGCCATAAGGCAGCAGCAGCAGACCTTCAGGGCCTTTAGGGGATGAGGAATGAGTAAGTAATTACCCACAGAAGCCTTGGGAGGTAATTATGTTGTCTTCATTTAAAATAACATTCACGACTAGCACAACTACTCACATACTAGATATCGATAAATGCATCCACTTTGCATTCACACTTACCCCAAGATTCGGGGAACCCTCCGAAAGGACAAGATTTAAGTCTTCATTCAAAATTACTAGCAAAACTTCACATGATGTATATGTATATGCATACACTTTGCATCTACACTACCCCCAAAATTCAGGGAACCATCCAAACGGTCAGGTTTAAATTTAACCCAGCATTTTTATTTGTCATTATAGTTGATGATACTGATAGGTAGTTGCTCAAAGTTGGCAAACAAAATCTAAAGATACTCTATGAATCGGATGATATTAGGGCAAGTGACAATGTCCTTCGTACAAGTTTGTTTAATCTTTAATGAAAGAATGTACTTGCCCGAAAGGGCCAATGATTAAAAGAAAACATTACTTGTGCCAAAGGGTTGCGTGACCACTTCCTTTGGGGAGGGGGGGGGAGTTCTACTGTATCTAAATTTAAAAATTGAGGTGCAAGTCAACACATTATTTATCTTCAATGTTGTATAATGACTGCATCAGGCAAAATTGACTTTCGATTTCAAAGATGATTTTCCATCAAAGTTAATTATCGTATCTAGCACTGTCAACTCTATGTATGTTGTTTGTACCATCACTTTGATTCAACACTGTACAAACGGCTTGCGTGACCACTTTCCCCCCCAAAGTGACATATAGAATATCAATATCCGCTATCTGATCTGTACTGCGTCTACCAGCAAATTAAATATATATATTGAGTACAGTAACAAAAACAGTTTTCATATCAGATGAAAACATAAATGCCCTTTTCTATTATTATTACTTCCGTGTTCGCAGGAGAGGGAAATCTAATATTGCCATTTTATTTATTTGCCAAGAAAGTAAGATGAATTAAAACACAATCTAGGTATTTTGTATGAATCTATTCTTTTGAGATCTACCTGTCTATCAAAACAAGAAAATAAGATGCGTGAGTCATGATTCCAAATGTGGTATCAATGTCATTCGTGAATTAAATTCTTGAAAATGGGGCAGTTCAATAATTTTATTCATGTTGATAAATATCCTTCTTGAAACCTAATAACAATTAAACTTTGGTTCCATAAGTATTTTTTGTTCCACTGAGATGTTGATGACTGTAAAAAAAAAAAATTTGATTTGAAAAAAAACTGCAACATAGGTAGGAACACCTTTGAAATACGAGTAACAGAACTTCCCAAGAACAAAAACAACCATGATTACAGAATTTTGTCTAATTTTTGTTTACTCACTATCATCATATACTTGTAGGACTATGGAATAGGAGTGTGGAATAGGAATAGCTAAATCTTTTGAAAGAATAGGGACCATTGCATGTACACTGAAGAAAGGGATAAATCTTTAACGTGCATTTGCTAATAACCTAGGCAGAAATATATACTACAACAAGGGAAAACAGCCTACATATGAACATATGTTGTATTAAACTAAATTGGACACCAAAATAACTCGCAAATGGAAATATTCAAAAGACAACAAAATCATAAGGAACTAATAGAGGGAATAAAAAATTGCAATAGTTCGAGAAAACAACTAAACATGCCAAATAGGGAAACTAAATATTCAAAAACAAGATATAAAGAAAAAAAATGAATAAAACGCCAACAACGGAAAACCAATAACTACTTATAAAAACTCAAATATTCCAGCAACATTGCCATGCATTTAACTCTCCATGCTGAAACGATGCACAAAACACGTTGCAACTCTCTGCATTTATAAATTGCTATGAAATATAAGATCTTTTACAGGATAAGGAAAACCTAGAAGAAGAACAAATTCATATCCGGAACAAGAATAAAAACAGTGATTGAGAAATTGAGCAAAGTTTGAACAAATAATGCTAATATTTCTGTCAAACGGTCATATCTTTCAGATTTCTTGACCAATTTTGCTTCTTATATTGCTTTGAACAAAATTTGCAAAGGTTTCCTTGTCCTGTGAAATAGTATTCGAAGACGTCCCTATTTAAATAAATATAATGCACATTCTACATCAAAAATACTATTTCATACCTAAATGATCAGAAGTTTATAAAAGACCAGGGGGTGTTGCATAAAACTTATGAACAACTAAACGCAACTATCCATTCAAAGCAAATCAAACACAATGTTGCATTTGATTTTAAAATGAAACTTGTATGCGATGGAATTGGGCTGAAACACAAAGTTGCGTTTATTCATCAACTGTTTTATAAATGCAACACCCCCCTGAAATAAGAGAAAAGATCCAAAAAGAGGGCATGGATTCTATTCAATCATCTGTTTTTACTGTCTAAAAATAAGATTGCTACATATGTATTTCATTATGAATTTAATTCTTGGATCTTGTAAAGGCTGACTATTAACTTTGAATTTTTAAAAATGTAAACTGTAAGAAATAAAATTGTTTCACAAAAATAACTGTTTGATTGGAACTTCAGAACAAAACTGTAACTTCAAAAAAAATAAGCAAGTTTTCAAATAAGTAAATTCACACAATGTCAACTCGGACAATATGAATGTCATGCTAAATAATATAATCCATGCAATTCTGAAATTAAATAAATCATCTGGTCATTTATAAATCATCTTTTAATCATACAAAAAAGAAATCAACATTTGAGGGGGGGGGAATTAAAAATACATATCAATCGTAAACATCACCGATAAGCTTTCTTTCAATAAGTCATATTCAATCAAAATGAAAACTTGTTTTCAACTGTGACTAATATCTTATTAAGAACATTGGAGTTTAATGAAGCTTTCAAAAAGTGTGGCCTAAATCAACTAAAAAATAATTCTGCATAATTCTAAGTTTTCAACGATTAACCTCTTATTACTCATTGCCATGTCATGTGATATTGCATTAATTATTAGCTACAAGGCATCTTTATTACTTTTTAGCTGCATGTCAACTGCCATTAAAAAAAAAAAATAGGATATCCTCCTATTGTTTTCAGATTTATGGTTAATTTATCTGACGAAAACATTTATGGTCTTTTTTTTTCTTAATCCAAATTAATTTTTTCTACGAAGAAATGCTTCATTCCAGGAATGTATCCAATAGATACAAATTATTTGTTTATTAACTACTGCAGCTTAAATAAACACTGATTGTGTCACTTGGCCTAGATACTTGTCTGAAATCAGCTTTTTATGGCAAGTTTTTGAGTTGCAGTTTGTATAGTCTAGATACCAGGCTTGTGAAGATATTTCTCTAAAAATGAAAACCAGGTATGAAAATCATCTGTATCTGTATGAGTCTTGAACATATTGGGGGCTAAATATCAATTCATGTCCTTTGTTGGCAAATTTATTTTGTATTGTATTCTGAACTAATGATATTTTGGCATAGTTACATTTCTTATTAAAAAAACAACATCTGATAAAGAATGGGGAAATATCTTCATCAGCCTTGTATGTAGCCTACACACAATTAAATTACAAATATTTGTTAAATAATCAAGGGTTAAGCACTACCTAACTATCATGATTTTGTCATTATAAATTATCAGAATCTGAATGTTTGTTTGCTTAAATAAACTATTTAGACAATTGATTCATATCAATCATTAATAATAATAATGATTTTGACATAAAGGGGAAAGGTCATGAAGGTGAATGTCAATGTACAGTATGCCATGTGATTCTTGTGGGTTATAGGTCAAAATACTTGTTTGGCTTCAAGTGCATACCCCACTCCTACTTCTACAAATTCTGTGGTATTAATGCAATGAAAGATTCCCAGAATTTGTACTCCAATATTGACCCAAATAGTACAATAAGTTGAATTGTGCCCAAGCATCGCTTGCTTATTGTTCAAGACTTTGATTATGTACCTCATTAGAATCTGCACTTCAAAAATTGACTTATCTAGCTGAGAATCAGCATTTTGAAACATGATTCAAGCTCATGATATGAAAAGATTTAAAAGATTTTAAGATTTTAAGATTTGACTGAATCAGTTTGATTCTGAGAAGTCCGAGTGTCTGTACAATCCATTCAACACTTATCCATTGTGACCATTTAGGCACAAATCAATCTATCTGATACTATGAGTATTGCGTCTTGAGTCGACCGTGGCACTCGGATGGTTAATGGTCTAATAAGGCATGTATACCCATCTCTTCATGAACCTTCACGACCCATTCCCTTTAAGTCCACCAACCTTAGGGGTATTTGTGTTATTAGCACTTACTTGTATACTGTGGATGGTGGCTTGGCCCTTGCCCCCCTTGCTGGCGGCAACGTGTGCAAGGTACTGGATGACTTTCTTGGTGTTCTCTGTCTTGCCTGCTCCAGACTCACCACTGTGGGTTGAGTAAATATAGATGAATAAAAATAGGGCAATGTTTTACATTAATATGGTGCTTAATATGAAACATAATTTCTAATGACTTTTCACTGACGAGGCATTGTTTCTCATTGCTACCAGGAATGTATGCAAGATACTGGATGACTTTCTTGGTGTTCTCTGTCTTGCCTGCTCCAGACTCACCACTGTAGGTTGAATAAATATAGATAGACAAGGAACATAAAATAAAAGCAAATGATAAGGTGGTGGAGGGGCAGAGGAGGAGGAGGAAAAGGAGGATGAGAAAGAGGAGGTAAAGGAGTACATTGAGGATGAGGAGATGGGGCAGGTGGAGAAAAAGAAAGAGGTGGAGGAGGTGGAGGAGGTGGATGTGGATGAGATGGGGAAGAGGAGATTGAGGAGGAGGAGGAGGAGGAGGAAGAGGAGGGGGAGACGTGGAGGAGGAGGAGGAGGAGGAGGAGGAGGAGGGGGGAAGGTAGAGAAAGATGAAGCAGGAGCAGGTGGAGGGTGGAGGGTTGAGGAGTGGATGGGATGGAGAAGGCGGAGGAGATGGGGGAGGTGGAGGAGATGGTTGAGCAAGTGGAGGAGGTAGCAGAGGCATGGGTGATGACGGCAGAGCAATCGGAAATCAAGGGATAGACAATGTAATTGCAGTAGTGGTTGAGAAGGAGTGGATGATGAGATGGTAGAAGAGGAGGGAGAGGAGGAGTGGGGAAAAAGTTGTAGAAGGCAGATACATTGGTGGTGATGAAAGAGCAATTGGAAGAGGAAGATAAAGAGAATGTAATCATGGAAGTGATGAAGTTAAGAAAAGAAGGAATATGAGAAGGAGAATGGGGGTAGGAGGGGAGGAGGAGCGGATTAGGAAGGAGGGGAGGAAAGGGGAGAAGAAGAGGAGAACATTTCTGAAGAATTTTCATATCAAAGTTTGTCCACCTCCCATATATCCCATACCAATATACATGTTCAAACTATTTTATCATCATCATACACTGCCAATGGCATCTAACAAAAATACCCACGTATGATATCACACCCAAAATTGAATGAAGATTGGCACTTTACGCCCCAAAATACATAATTTGATAATGCAGGTCACGCAAGGTAAATTCCCTCTAGTCTACCAGTGGCGAATACAGAATTATTTTGGCATACACTGGTCACTGTCAGTGTTATACGTGCAATGATATTCTCATCCACCATCGACGGAGGAAATAATCATGAAGTTATTCACTTTGTTCACATGAGGAAAAATTCCCACACACTTATTTCCACATTTAATACTTTTTTGTCTTAAAATATTGTTAATCCTTTAATAATCAGATATCCAAGACAAGAGGCAAATATTTCATTTAAAGAGTCATTTGTAATTCAGTAAAAAGTAAAAGAACAAAAAACTCAGTTTATTGGACTTCTCTTCAAATTTGAATATATCACAATAGGATCCTGAACTTTGTTCAGCATTTATTAACAAGGGATCGTCTGTTTGAGTGTTCGAACAAGGACGTTTCAGGCATGGCTGGACACTTGCAATTGCCCGGGGCAAGTAAAAAATTTCATAAATGGCCTAGTTTGGTTGCTGGTAACTAAATTATTAGTCAAATTTGAGAGAAAAATGTAATTTCTTATGTGAAAATCTCATCTAGAAAGTAAGTGGGCAAGTAAACTTTCTGTTCGGGCAAGTAAAATTTTGAAATGTTATGATTTGACTTGCCCAAATAGGCAAGTAAGGAAAAAGGTTAGTGTGGAGGCTTGTTTAATAGCCCAGTCACATATCAACGGATTGCGCAAACGGATGTCAAACGGAGAGCTAAATTTTCCATCCGTTCTATACGTTTCTTGTCCGTTCCTTGTTCGGTGACGTACGTTGTTCTATGTTTTGTACATGAAGCAATGGAGACGACTTTCATCACCGGATAATTTAATTTCGCAAATTGTCTATTCGTTGGGCATACGTTTCCGATATCCGTTGATATCTGACCGGGCCATTAGGAATGCACTTTGTTGGCTATAATGCCTATTAAAGCCTTCATATTTTCTTACTTTTCACGTATTCACGCACATGAACTCTACATAGGACAACTCTATAACCCATTCAACCCTATCTGATTTTGGTATAACATGCATTCTCCAGTCTCCATAGACCCAACCTGAGTATTTTTGGGACCAGTCATGGGTTGGTTAAGACTTTATTTGTTAGTATAACACACGCCTTCTCCAATGACCATACAGCCCGAACTATATTGAGGACCGATCCTGAACGGGTTAACCCTTTAACCACTCTGGTTAGCGATACCTAACCTAGGGCTAGGGTACAGCGAAAAAAATACACAGGGGCGGCGGGCGAATCCGCCCCCCGAAATGCCCAAATTCGCCCCCGAAAGAAAAAAATTCGCCCCCGTTTTTTTTGGTTTTTTTCGGGATTTTTTGTGGGATTTTCTGTTTGGATTGTGATCAAATGCTTATAAAATGATCACTTACAGCATTATAGCTTATTAGCAGCCCCTGAAATTCGAAAAAGAGCCTGGATATTTGTAGCCCCCGAAAGTTGGAAAAGTAGCCCCCGAAAATGGAGCCCCCGAAATAAAAATATTAATTTTTTCTGCTAGGGTATGTGGGAGAAACAAGTGTCATACCTAAATTATTTTCAATAATAGTGATCCTAAAATAGTGCACCGATTCCATCTTCTGAAAATTGCTCAGGGCGCAGTTGAAGTTTATCTGACTACACACGGCGAGGAAAAAATATTTCGTCCAAGGGGTTAATACCTAAACAATTTTAGCCCAGAGAGGTCTACTTACGCCATGCCACATGCAAAGCTTACTTTCTCCTTCCGGCATTTTTATGTTATTTTATTTTTTATGTTATTTTATTTTTACCTTTATTTGGTATCTTAATAGCAAATGTGTAGCTTCAAAATCGTTAAAAAGTACAGAGTGTATATGTAATTGTATCCTTTCTCCATCAATTTAAAAAATGGCCGCTCCATAATTCTAAAACCATAATTTAAACCATGGTTTACATAAACCTCCAATTCCAGCCCCTGGGTCCAAGGGGTTATTACCTCATCAATTTGAGACCAGAGAGGTCTACTTACGGCACGCCACATGCAGAGCTTACTCTCTCCTATCAGCATTTTTATGTTATTTTATTTTTACCTTTATTTGGTATCTTTTAGCAAAGATGTAGCTTCAACATTGTTTCTTTCTCCATCAATTTTTAAAATGGCCGCTCCATAATTCTAAAACCATAATTTAAACCATGGTTTACATAAACCTCCAATTCCAGCCCCTGGGTCCAAGGGGTTATTACCTCATCAATTTGAGACCAGAGAGGTCTACTTACGCCATGCCACATGCAGAGCGTTCTCCCTCCTATCGGCATTTTGTAAGATTCGGTCGCGCACATCAAGGGGTCTGGCGCTACCACGCTACCATGCTCAATTTTCTGCATACTTTTTACAAATTTGTCATAGCTTTAAAAATGTAAATCATGCCATTTAGCAAGCCAATTTTGCACTATCATTTTAACAGAACTTTTACCATAGGTTTTCTTGCTTTGACCCGAACAGTTATTTTCATTTTTCAATGTCATAAAACAGTAGAGTACAGCATAGACCTACCACCCAGGAATCTATGTTTAATTGGGTAAGCTTTTGCAAGGGTACATATTAATAGTTAACTCCTTTTAAAGGTGTCCCTGATTAATGGTACAAATCTACTAAAGAAACTAAGATGTGCTTTTTAAATCTTACCCCCTTTAACAAGTGTCCCCCCTTTAAATGTTACCCCGTTATTAAAAAGCAGAGACTTCTGTATCAGGTGTGCAGAAAGATTGATTGTAACTTACAATCGATTGCAAGTACATGACCAAATGCGCAAATCTGATTGGTTGAAATGCACACACTTTCTGACTTACAAATAATTGTAACCTACAGTCGACTGTATCTCTTTCAGCAGAGGGGCACAGTTGCATATTATAATACTCACGTGCACAGGATGGACTGATCCTCTCGATCTGTAGTAAAGAAAAGAAATGAAGAAAAACAAGAGATTAATAACCATTATCTAAAAATAGGTATGTACATTTCAATTCAATATGTATCCATATAAGTATGTATAGGTAAGTAAATTGAACAATTATTGACAATAGTATAATTGCAATATGCTTTCTATCAAAACAGGGTCCTTGAAAGGAGTGTTTTAAATATTTGTAGGGGCCCAAAACTCCCCTACACCCCATCCAAAACTTGAACCCAACCCATACTGCAACCACCGAAACCCCAATCCCAATCCCCAACCCCAACCCCAAAACTCTAACCCTCATCCAGAACCAACTCCCAACCAACTCCCAATACAATGCAAAACATTTGCAGTATCAAAACTGGCCAAACCGCATGCCCTTATCAGGAAAAAATAGAATTTGATTTTTTGAGGCTACTATTCAATTACATAGAACTTCTATGTCAAATAACTGGGGCTCTTCTATGATTTTTTTTTGTTTTTGGGGGGGGGGGGGTCTTTTTGAAATTCTAGGGGCTAAATTACCAAGCCACAGTGTACTTCTTTCACTGCTTCCAATACAGTCTCATAACACATTTGCTGTTATAAATCGAAAAAGGCCACCGAAACAGGCCACTTGAATATGGTGTCCAGAGTTAAGTAGGTAAATTGCGCCCACCGTGGGGTAAATTGTTTACATATGCATGACCAAATGCAAACCAAGGGACTTCCTTCCTAGAGTTGAATGCTTCCGTGAAAACCTGCTGAACATCCGGACCGTGTTAAAAACTGTAAGCCATATATCCGACCTGACATTTTATCAGATCGTAGAAAGAAAGCAGGAACTACACATGCAGTTGGGAGCTAGGAAATTTGGCAATTTATTGCACCACATTAAAACTTTTTTTAGTGGATCGGTCAGACCAGTAAATTTATTTCCATGTTAAAAATTGAAAGCCCATATCCGGCCTAACATTTTATCAGATGGGAGAAGCACGAACTGCATGTTACTTGTTAGTGAATGGGTTGGGAGCTCCAGTCCAGGAAATTTGGCAATTTAGTGCTCCATGCTAAAACTTTTTTAGCTATTGTCCTGGTTGGGCCAAGTACACATTAAATTTTAGAAGATACCTTAAAATGAATTTGGACATTATTTCTATGTACATATATCACAAATTTCATTTCTTGCACTAAGCTATTCAAAGAACAACAACAAATTATTATTTCATAAGGGCCAATTGCATTCAATTTAAAAGAGATAAAAAGTTGGAAAGGTATCGACTTTTAATTCTATAATACAAATCAATAACATCATAAAGAAGCAACAGTGCACAGCAGGCATTTACGTAACTCGTTGAAATCAATTTTTTTTAAACAAACTTGTCAATCTAATTATAAATGTAGCAACTGGCAAGTACACTGCTGACGTACTACCGATAAAAAAAAAAAGAAGAAGACATTTGCGATAGATCATCAATGGATGTCATCCTTGATTTACTGGTCACGCGAGTAACTAAAAAATGTCAGGTCCCCTATTGGTTCAAAGTCTCCCCAACCCTTCGTTGCTATTCACTTCCCAAAGCCTCTTCGTTACCACGGATACATATATTGCGCAATAACCAAAGGGGATACTCCCGGTTCCGGTACTCCGAGGGATTAGAAATTGCAACCAAGTTGGGTATAATTGATGGGCACAAGTGCGTGCACAATTTGAGGCATATTATCACATCAGGCATCGTCGTCTTTATTTACCTCCACCCAGCAGCTTCCAACAGCCGCGCCCGCTCACGCTCTCGGGCCGGAAGGAAAAACAATGGAAACCCAAACTTTGCTACTCCTCGGAACAGGTTTATTTTTTTTTATGCCCCATCTCATAATGTTGCATTTCAAGAATTTCGAGCATCTTTTTCTGGCAGAGAGATACTATAAATCTTTCCATTAACTTTGTTTACTGGGGAAAAAGGGAAATGAAAGGAAGATGCGAAGCGATCGATATCTCATGTGGAGTTAAAGATAAGATGACATTAAAAAGATCGCCAGCAAAGTTTTCGGCAGGACTCGGTGTGATGCTAATTCAAATCCATTCTCACTTCGGGAGCAAGGGTTTACAATTTTGACCTACATTTATATGGCAGGTCGCTTCTTTAGAACACAGTTGGGGGGAGGCATCCCGTGAAAACCCGGCTAATATGAAAGTGATATTATATAAACCTGGAAAACCTCTCCAAAGAAAATTTTAATCACACACACAAACAAAAATTGGTAAAGAAGATTTGTGATTTTGATTTTTGTTCCTAATATTTCTTTTGATGTTGCTTCATACCACATTCAATCATATTCCGTCTTCTGACTTAAAATCTGCCTCATTCAATCCTGGGGATTCTTGGTACATATTTAAAGAGCATCTTAATTCTTCAAGCCCTTATTTTGCTTCGGTTTACGAGGAAAACCCAATCGCAAGCATCTCTATTTTACTAGGTATCTGAAAACTGTACAGTAACCGCTATTTACTTTGCATCACATCTATATTGCCGTCCTCCTCTTACAAAACGTAGATTGGTTACATAATCTGTTTACACTTAGCGAATAACAGGGAGGGACTTTTCAAATAACCGCTTCAAAGGAAAAGAAAAACATCACATTCCAAATTTGTGTAACCACCGCTAAGTTTCAGATTCCAAATACTACTATTACTAAGCAAGATAAGATTGTGACAGTACGATACCAACAAAATGCAAATGAGATGTTTGGTTGTATAAATGAGATGTGTTTGCTAATCTGTGACTATGATACTGATAAGGTTTTTTCCTACTTCTCATTACGGTTTCAAAGTATACTTAGCTGTAGAGTCAACATACAGATGCATAAAGGCAAGTCAATGCAGTGAGCTACGCACTTATCTCTTGGGGAAGAATTCTGGACTTTGGTTCTGAATCGTAAATTATAATAGTACAAGTTGCGCTGGCAACAACTAAATTAAAAGACAAGGGGGTCAAGAAATTGAACAAATTGACCAGTATTGAACAAGTAATAATCGTGAAGTTTCTATTATTGTAGTTTTGGTGTTGGGTTCATTGTTTTTTGGTTTGGTGTCTCTGATTTTTGCATGATACTTGGGGTATTTTAAGCATTTCAACAGCTGAAAAGATTCAGTCATCTCAAACATCTTCTTTTTTTAAAACTTTAATACAATATTTAATTTCTATTGGAGGGTAATTGTCCAAGCTATTTTGTAGCTGTAACGCATGGGACATCAGAGCGAATAAGAGGGCTAACTGTTATAATAAATATTGAAACAAAATTTTTTTTTTTTTTTTTTTCATTTTAGATTCTTTGGAGTAAATTTTATAAAAATTTTTTTTTCATTTTAGATTCTTTGGAGTAAATTTTATAAAAATGAAAAAAAAAAAGCAATAATCGTGAAGTCTCTATTATGGTAGTTTTTGCTTTTAAGAAATTTGCTCTAAAGAATCTAACATGAAAACAAAATGGTGTTTCAATAGTTGTTATAAAGAGTTAAGCTATCTTATTCGCTCATAATGTCCCACAGGTTACAGCAAACAAATAAGTTGGACTTGCCCTTGACACACCAAATTGGGCTACCGTACCCAAAAATTTATAATTTTCAGCACTTCAGCCCTTTAATGCATACAATGTCAAGGGATCACAACAACAAAGTTGAACTGGTCTTTTATTCGCCGCCATCCATTCAAGTACAAAAGGCCATATTTTGATGAATGGGGGTTATTTAGGGGGCTTGATTATGAATAATACCCTGAATCAATCTTGAGCGAAGCACCCCTGGGAACCCATTGTGAAAATGATGTGCAGACTTGATGTGACACAAAAGGCAACTTTATACAAAAAAATTCTCTTGGCATGCTTGACAATTTTAATACAATAATTATCTTTCTGCTGTTGTTGTGGTTCCTCAAAACTCTTATTACTTAACTTTTGTATATATTTGTTGGCAAGGCTACAATAATAAAGCATACACTAGATCTGGAATGGATCAAGGTGTTATTGCATAGTGAATGCAAAGAGAAACTGGAGATTGGACTGGTTTGTATTGTATGGTTAGTTTATAACTTGCCTTTTTTTCCGGTCAAATAGCTGATTTTTAAAGTTGAATTAAAAGGAATGTTTTCCTGTAAAAAAAAAAATATAGCAGAGCTCTGCACTACCTTTTCGAATGTATATACCCAGTCAGGCCAATAATCAAACTTCTCATGACCAATTTTTTTGGTGGGCCAAAAGTAAAATTTATGGACCCTAAAAATGGTATTGCTACAGTCTGCCTGCTACTCATAATGTCCCTCCCTTTATTCATGAAAATGTCTTGAATGAGTCTTGTCATATTAAACAGAATTACAAGAAAATCTTGCCTTCGTCCATTGTTGGTTTGAAAGTGAAGTTGCCCAATCGGACCATAAAAAGGATTATCATAAATGCCGGCCCAGAGTAAAATTCTTTTGGCCCTGCATCAGCAGGGCCTGTACAAATTCAAGCCCTACATAATTATAGTAGACATACAATTTACAAAAGTAAGGCAGACAGTTTTACATAATTTCTGCAATATACTTAGGGGAAATCTACTAGATGGAAGAAAAGGGGGATTTAAATTATTTAAATAAAAAGAAAAACCCACACTGCCCAGACTGATGCGACAATAGGATGGGACAATAGACAGCAACAAACGCAAGAATACCCCCAAGAATGTCTGGAATGTCCGGGTTATAATCAGCCTCCTGTGTAAACCCACCTTTGTATTCGCTTCGCAGAACAATGTACACCACTATAATATCATGACCACTGTAACCACCATTGCGCTAATAAACATGCTTAAAATATGTACGGCTATGTGCTATTTTGGGTAACTTTCGGAGATGAGTGCTACAATTTATTCTACATGTGGGCTATTCCACGTCACTCACGTTACAAAAGCTCCAAAATCACAATATGTTTCACACTCCAGTTCTTTTTAAAAAGAAGCTGTCACCTCAATTTTGTGTTCATGACATACCACTAGGGCAACCACATATGCAAAGGGTAGTAAATGATTCAACACTTTGTTCAATATTTTTTTAGAGGAGGTTTTAATGAGCGTCACTCACGTTACGCGTTTTGCCCCCTGTAAATTTTCAATGAACTTTGCATGAAACGCAAGCTAAAACTATAAGACTTCATAGCAAATTATGTGGATGCAACTTTCTATTACTTCCCAAGAACATATTAATACTGTTTAAAGTTAGCCTCTATCATGCATTTTTTAAAGAACGGACAGTAAAAAAAAAATGGACCGTCACTCACGTTACGTCACTCACGTTACAAAATGAAAGTGCCATAGCTATAACATGGGGTTTTATGATATTACATGCAAATTTAATTATTTTGCAAAGAATCGTGTTAATAGCCTAAATTAATGATATTTAGGGGAATAAACAACCTTTAGCTATAATTATTTGGCCAAATTTGCATGTTTGTATAAATAGCAATATTAATGTACACAAGGCTATGTACCGTCACTCACGTTACAGTGTTATAGCATGGGTTTTCATGATATTACATTCAAATTTTATTTTTTTTTGCAAATAATCGTGTTAAAAGCCTAAATGAAGGATCTTTAGAGGAATTCACTACTTTTGGGTGTGATTATTTATCAAAAAATTGTACTTTTCATAACAAGCAGTACTAATTTGCACTTGAAATATTGTCACTCACGTTACATCGTCACTCACGTTACAGTTTTCACGCTGATAATACGTGATGTTCCCAGTCAATACAAACCTTATAATTTTTGGAGGATATCTAGGCTTGGTAGTAGGAGGAAAATTTAGTTTGGCCCCATTCACTCTCATTTAACAAAAGAAATAGAGAGAAAATTGTACTTTTTTCGTCACTCACGTTACATTCCACATGTCCTGTGTACTGGAAAATATTGTTGAAAAAAAAAAATCATCTGATAAGCCCACAAATTACTATCATTCAGAAAGCTAGACACATAGTCAAACAAATAAAGTCAGAATTAATAAGTTTTTCTTGGAAATAAGTTGATAATATGCCCTTGATTATTTGGCAATAATATTTTTCAGAAATTTGATGAACAACCAATTTGAGCAACAAAAGTGGCACCATTTTCCTGAAAATTATCAAAATGCCACAATACTTTGGATTTTGACACTTCAGGTTACATATTTTGAAGTAACAATCACAAAAACTTGCATAGACACATTTGAAATTTCATCATTTTGGCCATACCTCCGTGGAATAGCCCATGTAAGTGTCTCACAATTATTAGCCTACTACGTAAACCCACCTAAATTTTCATCATAAAATAGTTATTGGCACTGTTTTATGACCGATGCCAATACAATTGCTCAATATGTACATGTATATTTTGTGCTATTTTCATATAAAGTTCCGGATATGGATGCTACAATTTGTTCTTAACGTTAAAAAACTATGCATGCAGACATCGTCACTATGTCCATGCACACATTTTAAATCAATACATAAATTTATGTGTTTTTTTTCAGTCAATGATTACTAACAGCATGAGCAAGGCAGTTTAAATCGTGCCAACCCTGTCTGATCATTAAATCAAACTAATCAATTGAGTTCAAATTAATAATTGGGCAACAAAAATAGAGAAATCTGAACCAGTAAAGATCCCTTTGAGGCCTATAGCAATGACCCTTTTAATAATTACCTGTCAAGAGCATGGGTGCCTGGGATTTCCTCATATCTCTTTCCCCTTCTCGCTTTTTCCTTCTTTTCTCTTCTATTTGTTTCCTTCTTTCCGATTTTAACTTCTCTTCTCTTTCTCTTTTCTCTTTTGTGATTTAAAACTTTGATTTGCTAATAAAAGAGAAAAGCGATGACGCATAATCTAGCAAAAGGGTGTGAAAAACAACACTTAAAGCTAGCTTTTATATTATAATAAGTGACTGGCTGTATTTATATAAAACACCATACAACCACATTCTGTACTTGTATGTATTTCCTTGATTGTATTATTTCCATTTATTTTGAAAGATACAAGTGTGTGATAGTACGATCTAAAACCAACACTCCACAGTTTTCGGGATGTCAGGCATGGATAGTAAGAATAGAAAAAATATGACATGGGTTTGAACTTACTGTAGAATGTAGATTATCATCATGTAATTATAATACAATATTTATTGTGACTATATTGTTCTTGTTCTTGTTGTTATTTAGGTCTCTACACTTACAACATGATCTACATTTCTTATATCTACAGCCCCATTAGATAAATTGTACAGAACACAGAGCAAATCGTTTGACCCTTGAACCATACCACCACCCCATGAGCTGTACAGAATCTGAAATCATTCCAAAGCTATATTCATGGCTGATTACCCGATTACAGAGAGGTATAAAAGAAAATTGATGTATAGCTGGCCATGAAAAGACCTTGCAATTATCAACAAAAACCCAATCAGTTTATTATTGTTGTCTATTGACATAAGAAGGCCACTTTGATTTTGTAGTTACATATGTTTATTAAAATGACCTTCTCTTCCTTTGATCGGCTATATATCAAAGAGTGATTGAGTAAAAGTAAGTTATCTTATCTGCTTTCTTTAGCGAGAGAATCTTATCAAAAACAGGAAAGATTTTATAGCAAGCTAGCCCAGTTCAGAATGCCAATGCTGATTTGAGGGAAGTACATAATATTCTTCCCTTTCAAATTGTGTGATAACACTGCACTATAAAATTGCAGAAACTTACTAAACAGTAAAAGAGCCCATAGTAACTGCAGTCTTTACAAATTGTATAATACACGGCCAACACAAAATGTAACTGATGTATTTTATGTAGTGGATGTGAAATTATATGTTATAACATACAAACTTCGTACAAAAAACATACAAAACATACAAAATCGTATTCATAACCATGGAAGAAAACATTTAAAATATCAGCAAAGATTTCTATAAATAAAATAAAAAAATTAATCTCATAAATGATAATGTCAAATATTTTATAACCTTTCTACCAAGAAGCTGATTTGTATTGTTTCCATGGAGATCAAAGCGAGAGTAAACACAGAGGTATGTATGTGAAAGAGGTAGCCTTGTTGAAAGAAGAAGGAATGTTCTGAAAAGTAAACACACTCGTGCATACAGGTAGTCTTGTTGACAGTCTATGGAATGTTGCAGTTACAAGCAATCTTACATTGTGCTACCACCAATGTACCTGTAGGTGAAATGTTACAAAGCAAGAATCCAACACATATATGTCAATACATAGGACCATAGGAAACTTTTGGTGGAGAGTTACAAGCAAGAATCCAACACATATGTCAATACATGGGATCATTGGAGACTTTTGGTAGAAAAAAATAATAATAAGGAATGTTCTGAAAAGTAAACACTGGTATGCACAGGTAGGTAGTCTTGTTGGCAGTCAATGGAATCTTACATTCTGCCACTACCAATGTAGGTGAAATGTTACAAGCAAGAATCCAACACCTATGTCAATACATCCAGGGGACCATTGGGGACCATTGGTGGAAAGTTACAAGCAAGAACCCAACACTTATGTCAACACATGGGACCCACTGCCTGCATGCCACTCCCTGTTTTTCTTGCATAATCATGCACCTTTTCGACTCTTGTTTCTTTGCAAATCCTCCTATTCCAAGAAAAGCAAATGATGAATTGATGTTGAATATCAAAGAGGTAATGGATACTAAAGGTATGTCCATGCAGGTAGCCATGTTGACAGGGAAAATAATGTCACGAGTGCAAGCAAGAACATTCTACCAACACTTGTGTCAATACATGGGACCACTGTGTGCCACACCCCTTTCTTTCCTTCCAATCCAAGGGTGAACAGATATATTGTTTGTTGTTTCTTCATTTTTTCCACCCTGTATGTCTTAAAACCTATAATGGCAAACTTGAAGATAAATCCACCTGAAATGTACTATGAATGTATTTCCAGGTATAGCATACAAAAAGTATGTATTATTTTTCTGTACACAAGTCTTTCCCACCAAGTGCGAACTAAAGAAACCCATCCCCTCCCCTCCCATACAAACACAAACACACACACACACACACACATACACATACAGAACAGGAGGAAAAGACCCTTATGGCATATATCACATACTATTGATCCCGCCTCATTGTGTCGACCAAAGCGAACAACAATTGGTGTATGCTTTAGAAGCGGGCTAACAATGGGGGTAGCGAGGGGGGGTCAAAAAGGCCCATCCGGCTTTCACCCTAATTCAGCACCGAGCGAGCGCAACCGGTGCTGAAGTACATGTGTACAACAGGTATAGTGTGTGGGCATGAAGCTGAGCGACTTGCAACAGTGTTTTTTTAATAGTTTTTTTGTGTGTGGAACTTGCAACAGTGGGCGGGTCTTAGTGTGGGGTTAACCATAATTCACTGTTACGTTAGCACCAGTATTGAAGTACAGGAGGGCAGGGGGAATGAAGAGTAACGCTACATTGTAAGTTGCGTTCGCTATTGTTGTTGTTTTTTGTGGAGCTTGCCACAGCGGGTGGGTGTGGGGTTCACCTTCTGTGACAACTATGACGTTAAAGAGTGGAGATGGAAAGAATTCATGATGCGGCCACGCGCTATGGCCAGAAATCGACACGTCATTGAGGAATTTCTCGCATTGTGTCTACAATTCTACATCATTTTTATTAAGGCATACATGGTGTACAGAATATAAATTTCATTGACAGTTCCGTTTAAGTTGAAAAGGAAGTTGGTCAATTACCGCATTAACACCACCACATGCTATCATATGCCGACTTTGTAGACTGTAACTCAATTTTGATTAACGCACAATGAAGAACATACAGTATGTAACTATTCCTTAAACTACATTAACAAGACTATGTGCTATTAGCTGTATCATATGCTCACTAAATATGTACTACACTATTCAACCTAAGGAAAATGAGATATTGCAGTCTTCAATATATATTCAAATTTATTTTAATATTTCTTTAATTCATTGGTGTGTGAAGCTTGAAATAGCACAACATGTGGTTCAAATGGTTTGAATACTGACAGGAGTGGATAGAGTTTTTGCAATTGATTATTTTGACTGAATAACAGTTCCAAGTTAAAGTAAACTAATTATTGATGAGGTAGGATAGATTGTTACGGTTGAAAAGGGAACTTTTATAAAAAGAGGTACCACAGCGAATATCTTAGATTTGAAGGGTGTATTCTTTCCAGCTAATTTGTTCAAAAAAGGAATAATATTATAGGGGAGCTAAAAAAAGACATAAAGAGTACTCTTTTCTTGTTGGTACATAAAAAGATACACTGAATGCCACTAGTAAACCACTGGTAACAAGCTGTTCTCAAGTTAATTCATAACCGACACATGCATGTTATGAACTATACACAGACAAGAACTAATAACAACTTTATAATTTCAAGCTTCATTTGCAACGAACCATTACAACAAACAAACTTCCTGTTACATTTCCATGATAACTCATGCTATGGACAATGTCATATCTGAACAAACCACAAATATTTTTTTGTGACCAAGATTGAGTTGAGTAGACACACACAGAACCACAACAATTTTACAACAAAAGTGAGTCAAATAAAAGTCTTTTTCGAATCATTTTTTTTTTTAATAATAAAAAAATACAGCTTCTCTATTTCAAACATGTGTGAAAATAGATAATATGATATGAATAATTGTGACACATTTTATTTTAACCTTACATGTATACAAGTGATGTATATAACCAAATCAGTATCATTGTGAACACTCCAATAATGTCTATAAACTGCAAACAGAAAATTTGACTTTCAAATGACTTTCCTTTTTCTGGTACTGAAAGAAGTATGAAAGCAAGATGATTTCGAGAAATGATGAGACATGGAAACAGAACAATTTATCATGATGGGCGTAAATGATCACATCATCATCATTCATCAAAATATGACTCAACTTGAACTCTCAATGGGTGAGACAGTGGAACGTTTCGAGGACTTCACTAATGGCTCTGATAGACACAATGCCCTAAAGTGTATCAAATATTTGTGTTGATTTTCAAAGGAATTCTTTTGTTCACGGGGATTCCTTTGGTCTCATCCCCCCCCCCCCCCCCCCAAAAAAAAAAAAAAACTTGCAACCACATAAAATACATTCTTGCATGTTTGTGGGGATAAAATACTTTGAGAAATGTTTTGATTTCACATTCATACAGTGTCAGTGCAATGGCCAGACATAGACAATGAGAGCAATATCTGAAATAGGTCACAGTGCATTACATGCAGGTATGCCAACTAAGTCTTAAAAGTCATGAGAAAAGTTTTTGCTCTACCGCACTTATGTAATTATCTGGTTGTGTTTGATCAAGCATCACAAAAAC